>CABEEJ010009405.1:0-18674 GCA_901482245.1 Timema douglasi
AGTTAAAACAAAATATATATATATTTTAGGTATGGTAGAACATTTAAATTTGGTTGGCAGGTAAAAGGATAACTCCATTCAATCATATAAGTCTTAACATTATAATTGTGGGAATAATTAGAGAAACGATGTTGGCGGGTTTCCAAAACTAATCGAAAAAAATATTAACAGAACAATTTTGTTTGGTATGAGAGGGCACTTACTATATAGTGCTTTCAATTTACTTCATTTATTTTTATATAGTCAATTTTAACTTTGTGTGTGTGTGTGTTCATTGCAACAATGCCTCCAGGTAAAAGAATCACAGTTAACGTCATTGCAGTTGCGCCTTAAATAACTTAAATTATTTAGGTATTTTTTCTGTTATTTTATGATTTTGCGTGTAAACTAGGCTTATCTTGTTTTGTTTATTAGATAATAGATTTAAACTTTTATTTGTGTTCGTTGTAACATTGTATTTACGTAAGCAAACAAAACCTGATGCGATTAAAAAAAGTGTTTTGGATCCTTACTACAGGTAGTCGTTAATATGTGGCTTTATCAACATATTAAACAAAAAAATCCTCGCTTCATACGTGTCTGAAATTGTGTTAATGGTAGTTTAGGAAACTCAATAGAAACAAAATGATATTTTACGAAACTTAAATGCGAGCGAAACCACGGGCAAACTCTAGTTGTTAATACGTCCGTAATTTGATAAAGCTCTTTCTGTATGATACAATATTTCGTTTCAAGATTAACTTCAATGTAGAAGTATTATTATAATCATTATTATTATTATTATTATTATTATTATTATTATTATTATTATTATACCATATCTTTAACAATAGTCTGTTAAATGAAACCTTTCCCCTCATATGGAAACAATCTGTTGTCATACATATCTATAAAAAAGGGGCCAAAACAAATGTGTGTGGTTATAGACCAATTTCTCTATTAAATACTTTCTCTAAAATATTCGAAAAATAATACATGGGCATACTTTCCACCACCTAAAGAACAATCTCTCTTATAGAAAACATGGCTTTTTAAAAAACAAATCTACTCTCACAAATCTAGTAGAGTTTCTGGGACAATTTTCCCCTCAAATTTCTACCCAAGGTCGTTGACACTATCTATTTTAATCAAAGTAAGGAATTTGATTAATGTCAGCATAATATTAGACTCTCTAAACTTTGTAATTTTGGCCCATCCCACTCATATGTAAATTGGTTTAGCAGTTATTTACATGAAAGATCTTTCCTCATTGAAATAGATTCTCACCCCTCCAACACATTTTTAGCTCCTTGTGGTATACTTCAAGGTTATAATTTATGTCCTATTCTCTTTAATGTGTTCATTGATGATATTGGCAAATATTTAACCTTAAATAGTTATTTACTCTTTGCGGCTGATGTGAGATTATTTAAAATTATCACATCAACTGCAGATTGTATAGACTTACAAAACAACATAAATGGTATTCTACAATGGTCTCCTAATAATAGAATGTCTATTAATAAATTTGTAACTCTGTTGCAACACTTAGAAGAAAAAGAGATTGTTTTTATCACCACTCCGGCCCCAGTTGACCTCGTCTCGGCCACGCTCCACTCCGCTCAACTCAACAAACACGTCCCGGCACTATCAAAATCAAACTTACTTGAGAGGCCTGGCTTCATCCCTGACCACGCCCAAGGAAAAAAGACGATATGCGCAGCTTGGGTGCACGTCACCGACACATTTCAAAGACTTCAGAATATTGTTAAGCGCACCGCTTGAAATGAGCATAGACTATTGGAGTATGTTCTGGAAGATTGCTACCCCATACTTAAACATTAGTACTACAATCAGTCAATACAATTTAGATAAGCAACAAAACAGTTCTTAGAATAATAACCTTAACAAAACAAATATATTCAACTAAGTGAAAAGGGACAACCTGAACATTATTGTATTGACTGATTGTAGTACTAATGTTTTATTTTAACTATGTCTAAATAAACTAAACTAAACTACCCCATACTCCTCTCCCCCTCCTTTGGTTCAACTCCATGAGAGCACATGGATTCACTTTGTCTGGTATATATAGGGCATCGTCTGTAATGCTGGTACACATTACACTGCGATCACTTGGTGAGAAACCTTGTTGCTAGAATAGGTTTACGTCGATACTATCAACATTTCATTTGGCTTTAATTATTCAAAATTACTGTTCAGGATTTCATATTTAAAGACGTCATTAATTAACTGTACCAGGTCTTTAAATTGCTTGCGGGTCATGGATAATATATATATATATATATATATTTATATATATATATATATATATATATTTGCTTGGTTTGACCAAATGATTTATTTAACGTCACTTTGTGATATATTGGAGGAACTCTTTTATTTATTAAATGTACCTTTTGTTTCTTCCACTTCACGTATGGTCTTATACGATGGAGAGCCAACATCTTAGTTCCATTTTTGACTCTTGGGGCATTATTCTTTGCTTTGCCAATTTTGTACATTTAAATGGTTGTATATTTTGTTGTTTATTGAAAGTTAATTTATTAGTGTTACTATTTGCTAGATATTTGATATTGGTTAAATTTAGAGCCGCGAGTCAGCATGTTTGCTGTCTCATATGGGCTTTATATTTAACGTAAATGCAACCAGCTGTGGAATTTATTTCTAAATTAAATTCTTGTGGTTTGTTTATATTATGCCCATTTACGGCCGGAGAAATATATATGTTAATAACTCTCAGTTCACTGTTTGAGAACCATCGGTGGGGGCGAGTAAATGCCTTTCACAGAACTAGTGCTTTTGGTTATCCTTTATTATTAATTTTATAGGATGTGTACGGAGGTCAATCTAATTTCTGATTGTAAGATTTGTTTTATGTCGCCGTTTAAGAACATGGGAAGGAGTCCAGCATGTTCCATACATTATGGTTGATTTCAAAACCTGCACCTAACGCTATTCATGTCTCACCCACTCTTAGAGCTTCTCTTGTTATATTTTATTTGAATATAATAAACTCTCTTGTGACTGACCTGACTATTATTATTGAGTAATAATAAGGAGGCAAGCTACAAATTTAAGACCAAATCTATATATTTCACTATGAA
Source organism: Timema douglasi (assembly GCA_901482245.1). NCBI lineage: Eukaryota > Metazoa > Arthropoda > Insecta > Phasmatodea > Timematidae > Timema > Timema douglasi. The sequence continues at coordinate 3,108 of CABEEJ010009405.1, forward strand.
AACTAATCCAATTTTTCTATTTATAATTTGGACTGTGATAAGATAGATCGCTCCATTTATAAAAATGATCTAGGTGTTTTCCTGGACAGTAAACTCTACTTACACTATCATGTTGATCATATAATTTCCAAATCATTGAAATTACTTGGACTTATTAAATTTATTACCTCATCATTTAAGAAAGTTGGCTGTTTTTTTATGTCTGTTATTACGCCCTGGTTAGATCTAAGTTAGAATATATTACTGTTGATTGGAATTCCATTACCTTAACTGACTCTCTTAGATTAGAAAACGTTCAAAGAAAATGTGTCGCTGCGTGTTTTGATAAATTATTTACTAACCAGATCTATTATGATTATGACAGAAATCTAAACCTCTTAGGCTCCAAACTCTTTACTTGCGAGGACTTTGTTGTGACGCCGTTTTAATTTTTGATATTTTCAATGGCGCAGTTTCTTGTAAATTTGCTCTTTATCACGTAGGTATTCTTGTCCCTTCTCGGGCCTCTCTAATCCTAAACTATTTTTTCTCAATAACTCTTACAAGATGAACCCTTTAGGCCCTTGTATACACAGCGTTAACTTCTGATTTGTTGAATTCGACTTTTATTACAAAAGAAAAGCAAAACTCGGGAAATTTAAATGGATATTATTATTATTACTATACAGTAGGTTGAAACTTTGTATGTAAAAAAATCTTTAAAAGTTGTTGCTTTATCAGTTATTTGGATCGTTGAAAGGTTGAGATATAGACGTTGATAAACCCCATCTGAAATACTCGATTGCATGCTAATTTGTTTAAAAAAAACTAAGCCATATTGTGATAAAATATATGGGTAAATTCTCAATTTATTTAAAAGGTGATCAAATTTATTAATAATACCTCTGACACTTTGTAAATAGTAATAAATTAGTATTTTCAATTCCTGTTCCCTTACCTTGAGAGCTCACAGATTACAAGTAAGGAAATATAAATGCCAAAATTACATTAAAGGTAAAATACTAAAATTTATAGAGCACAAAGGTTTGACTCACAAAAAAATTTTGATTTGTTAGATGCACAGTGAGGTATTTAAAAAAAATAAGTTTATTATCTCTCCTGTAATAATTGTCAGTGGTTATCCTCTGTCCGGCAAAGAATATCTCGAAAACAATAAGGTCTAGGAAGTTGAAATTTGCTAGACAATCAGTTCTTACTCTAAAAGATGCAGGAGTACCTTAGTGACCTAAGGTTCCCATGGGGGATCCCAAAAGAGGTGGCTTACCACAAAACCAAAGTCGAAGATTTCTAACAGCCTAGAACATCGAGAAAGCTGAAATTTTATAGATAGTGTAGTCTCTAACCCAAGGTTTAAAATAAAATAACTACTTTTCAGTGTGCTAGAGGATTTAAACTAAGCCATCAGGTATAGGGACGTACCCCTCCAAATAACCAAGAAAGTCTGATATTTAAAAAAAGAAAATACAACTATTGAATATTGGGTGAACCCTTTCAGTGGCAGTGGAACTTAATTTGTTCGGAGGGGGATGGAAGCAACAAAAATTTGGGACTTACTTCCTCTTTCCTTCCCCCGATAAACGTTTGAAAACTGGATGTCCCGAAAAGCCATGTGAGTAATTCTTTGAAATTTAGATTATTGTTATAACCTATCAGGAGTATTAATAACTAAATGATATAAATGAAAAATAGTTTCAGATCATTGAATCACTGGCTGCATCAATTAAGAGGTGTAAGACGATAAAAATATATTATCTCTAGAAGAGTCAAACTGGGCATGGCTTATTAACTTCCCTTCCAAACTTTGTAATTTTTATTTTGAAATTCTTATCCAAATTTAATCTGTATATATATATATATAGGATTTTCATCTTCTTACTTGTCCTACAGTTATAATATTTGTAGCTTATCCAGTAAATAGTATATTAGGCCGATATCATAATGTGAATAGGTTTAGAATAGAACTGAAAAGGCTAGGTATATTGTGACAGAGGGAACACAAATTGAGGACGATAATTTAGAAATGAATGCAAGCAACCTAAAATTTGACAAGGTTAGTGAGTTTAAATATTTAGGAATAATTTTATCTAGCAATAACGATATAAGAATGGAAATGAAAACGGGCGTATTCGTGAGTACTCGATTTCGCGCTAATATTCTTCCACTGTAACCACAGCCTTAGGTAAAGATTGCATTCGTTTGTTCAATAAATTTGTGAGATGCGTCATGTTTGATTCCAAAGGCCTTATTTATTGATTGCCATATTTGGTTTGGAATCGCCACAGTTAGCTTGACCTTTTGTACAGGTACCAATAGTGTATCGCCGCTTCACCTATTTGATGGCAGAAGTGTCAAATACATTAACAGAATATGTATAACAAGGAAGGGAAGGAACAAGCATAAGAGAGATACACAAGTTTAACAAATCAGTTTATTTAGATTCAAACAAGTTGATAGAATTGCATATGTTTTATGAGATCTTACACAAGACAGTCCTTTGTTTACTAAGATAAATTAAATCAGTTACTTTTGACATAGTTATCCCAATAGGGAAGATTTGGGGTGAAACACCTAGGTTATACCTACAATCAACACTAGTAAGGTAGAGTATATATTACGAATGCGTGTAACTCATTAAATTAGAGCTAACACACATTCCACTGCGAAGGAGCGTCTGCCTTAACAGAACGTCCATTTATATGGGAAGCAACTATTAATCTAAGGAAATGATTTGATACATAACTCCACTCCAGTCTGATGGCTGTGGAACTTTAACCTACAAAGTGTATACAATAATTAGAGTTGGCAATGTAGCATTTATTGGAAATATATGCTCCAAGAAAAGACTCTAAATTCAAGAAACTCACCAAAAGTCCCCCACTGTGCTGCGCCGACTGACTGTTTACCACACGCAAGAATAATGGCATTCTTCCTCCACAAAAAAATATTGTTCGTCTGAACGCGGAATAAACATTGAGCGAGTAAAATGCTCTATCCCTCGTGGCGGGGTGCGAAGGGGCGTGTGGCGAGCATGCGCCGTAAGAGTGTAATGCATCGAGAATATTCATTTTTAGCTCCACGCAGGTACATTTTTATCCACTCCCTCCCATCATGTGTCTTGTTCTCCCTATGTTTGTAGTCACCCCTTATCCCCCTCTCTGAGTTGATATAATCGTATATATACTTGTGTTGTCCGTGATGCTTTTCACTTCTCTCGGCAGGGCCGTCCCCTTGGACATACCTTGGGTTTCGAGGTACGAATAAACCTTTTCGACAGTTATAATTTGAAAATGCTAGAAGCGTCGTATCCGAAGTATAAATATGTCAGATGTAGAATCTTCACGTAACATTCAAAAAAGTCAAGTTAGAATCTTTTGGAGTATAAATATGTCGGATTGTAGAATCTTTACATATTATTCAAATTGTCAAGTTAGAATTATTGGAAGTATAAATATGTCGGATTGTAGAATTTTTACGTATTATTCAAATTGTCAAGTTAGAATTCTTGGAAGTATAAATATGTCAGATTGTAGAATCTTTACGTAATATTCAAATGTCAAGTTAGAATCCTTTGAAGTAAAAATGTAGAATCTTTACGTAATATTCAAAATGTTAAGTTGAGAATCTTTTGAAGTATAAATATGTCAGATGTACGTAATATTCAAATGTCTAGTTTAGAATCTTTAATATTTAAAAGTATAAATTTGTCGTATGTTTTAGGACTTAGAAGGTATCAAATGCTGTATCTTCGCATAAAGTTTATATTGTAAACACGGTTAATCGTTAAGACTCCGAAAATATTCCAAGAATACCGAACATAATATCTGTTTATCTTACTTTAAATTATAGATCACTTGGACTTAGTGAAAATATAGAAGTTCGAACCTTTTGTTGCGAATATATCTTTATTTGTTGGACTTAACTTTTTCTAGCGTCTTTGTGGAAGTCTTGAACTATTCTAATCTTGGGATATTTACAACTTACTTTGAGTCAGATTCAATAGACGAGTGTTCATTTAAATTGCCCATCAGGCAAATGGGAACTTTCCATGTTGTCAACACAGAGTATCAGTAATTGTATCATTGACTCCTTTTAACCTTTTGGCCTATATGGCAAAACTTTAATGTTATTACTCGGAAGGAGTAAGTTTGTTTTATACGACCAGATTTTGTATGGTAAATATTTCTGTAATTTAACTCATTGGCCTTGCGGGCCTGTAGAGTCCATTGTTCTTTTTTTTATACTGTCGTATACTAATAGCTTCACTAAACAGTATACTATTCCGATTGTACAAATAACTCATTTTCTATTTTATGTATTCTGTTCAAATTTATTAGTCAATATCAATAAAACTACACCATGTTATTTTTGACATATTTCTTCATAATTTAGTTTCCTGCTTTGGTCATCCTTTTTGGTGTTCAAAACACTAATGTTTTTGAGTACAAGTCAAGGACATTATAAGTAAACGGGCATTGTTTACTTTTCTCTTGCTTTTCTCACCGCCCTCTGCAAATTTACTACTTTATTATTTTGGTTTAATTTTCTTATTGTGCGCCAGCCTTAGTCTTCTAGGAAGAGTAAGGGCGGCGTTACAGCAATACCTAACTCCTAGAAAGTACTTGTTTAAGGAGTTACAAAGTTGGTAGTTAAATGAGCTAGTAAGCATGAGTTAACTCCATAGTGAATTACGAGATACAAAGATTACGCTCCTAGAAAAGTAAATATATATATAGGTTTACAAATAGTTAATAGCGATCTACCAGGAATATAGGCTGCTAAGATACTATGGCTGGTCTATTCCTCATTGGTACTGCCTGGTCATTCAATAATATACTTCACATTCTACCCATGACTGGACTCAATATATCTAGTGCAAACAGTTAAACATTAACCAATACAAACGGTGCCTGAAGGGGGCTGAACCAAATTAACTATATGCCGTGGGCCACTACTCTAGACTAGTAGCAAACCCACAGGCTGAACACCGTAGAAAGGTACACCATTAGAAATATTAGAGACTGGTTTCGGTCAAAAACTCAACTAGGTCATGGAACAGAGCGATAGATAACCCAATTTCCATCATTTTATGATCCTAAGGATTAAGTTAGCCGAAGCATGGCCATAAAATACAAGGCATCTGGATATGGTACAGGTATTTACAACTATGTCTTATGGACATAGAAAATAGAGCAAGAGCTCTAACATTCAAAACTATGCCTTATGGGCATAGAAATATAGAGAAGGATCTCTAACACTCTAAACTATGCCTTATGGCCATAGAAAAACAAGTCAGAAACTCTGACATAAAAAGTTATGTCTTATAGACATATGGACATATAAACATAGAGCAAGATCTCTATCATTCAAAACTATGCCTTATGGGTACATAAAAACTAGTCAGACACTCTGACTTCCAATACTATATCTTGTAAACATAGAAACATAGAGCATAATGGCCCTAACAAAGTTTACTAATCCAAATACTTATAGTGATAGGCTTTGCTACATCTACGACGAGGAGGAGAGACCAACGCCTCACACATCGTGATCACCAGTTACTTAGTTCGCTGCTCCTTGGTTCACGTCCAGGTTGTTCCTCTATCGAATCGTTAGAATAAAATACAAAATGTGAGCGAGGAATGGCTGTTTTATACAAGATGGACTGACGTATTCGGGAAGGAACCTTTAAAAAGGAAAGGGGGGTGGTAGTTTCCTAAAAATGAGCCACGACAACTAGAACTAGCAGACGGCCGTTGAGCACACCAAAAGGAAATAATTTTATCAACTTCCAGCCAAGGTGTATGGTGTTCGTTGGTTGTAGCTGCTCTAAGCAGTGCAGAACTGTCAGCTGAGGCACTTTCATCCAGCAACATGATTTCACCATGATTATTTGTCCGACACACATTATTAAAAAATTATTAGTTCTTGTATTTATAGTGTCAATCATATATATGTTAGTTTGAGTGTAAGTGTTAACGGGTTATTTAACACGTTACAATAGAAATGTCTATAGGAATACATAAGCTTTTAACACATTTCAAGATTAATTACTATCTTGACATAATGTTTAGTTATAAAAATTTTCAAGTTCTGTTACACAATTAAACCAATGAAGTATTCCTATCTAAAAACATTGTAAGACTCAGGTAATTTTATATAAGAACTAGCTGAGTGCCCGTTATTTGCACGGGATGTTATGTTATTATTTATTTTTGGATAAAAATGAGAATTTTTTGTTTAAAGCTTAATGGAATGGTTCTTAGTGCTATCCGAGAGACACCGCGAGGAGGTGACCATGTATTGTTTCTCTTGAGGAGTTTTATTTTCAGCAGGCTCCCTTTCCTACTGCCTGGGGCGTTATCAGCTGAGTGCGGCTGAAAACACCACTCCAGGCTGGGCTCTCTCACTCACACAGACACTACAAACACAAACAAAATAATATAAACTACAGACTTCTACAGTCTCTTGGAGTTGCATATTAAAACGTAATTACATATTTTAATTAATTGTCTGTATCCAATTTCGCTCCACCCCTTAGCAGCATCAATGGGATTAAAATAATTGCTATATTGTTTCGAAGGCATTATTAGAACAAATATATCGTATTATTACCCTGTAAACACTTAAAAACAGTTTATATAACAATTTTGTTGATTATGGTAACTACCCTGAGCTCACCCTCTATATCACAAAACATCGGAATGAAACATCTTTACTTTTCCTAATTATCTTATATGGAAAACCTGTGGTATATTTCAGCCCTCTAGCTTCGTGGGAAGTGAGAGAATTAGTGATGAGTCAGTCAGTCAGGGCTTCTGCTTTTATATATGAAGAGATTAAAGCTATTTTCTAGATTCCTGTTGAGATGAACGGATATAGCATTTAGTTTATTTATATACAGGAAATTATAGGTGAATATGAAGGATATGTGCCAGTATTGTCCTAAAGGATAGGATACTACATAAAAAAAACTCAATGTACCTATACGATATTCGCACCTTTACCACCTGAGTTAAAATTAAAAATAACATCTGTTATAATAGTAGTATTTTCATTAGTAAGTATCAGAAGCTTGAACCTTTGACGTCCTCATCTTCATTCCCATAGATAAACAATGAAATACAAGGTATTTCTGTCAGCAAGTTGGCCAGTTCATTTTACTAATAAGAACGTGATAACGTTTTACCCATGAGAAATATAAATTTGTAGCATTTACAAATATATAGAGTATTTTGTGTTTTAGAAAAGATACTGATGAATTAAAGCTAAAATTAAAATATGGGATATTGAATTTTAAAGAGGCAAAGTTTTGTTAACAATTTAAAAATAATATTGAACAATAGGAAACTAACTAAAATTAATTTTATCAACTTGATTAATTCCATTAACTTGCCAACATAATGATCCAGCGTTGCATAAAACGGGTAACAAAACGTACAATGCAAGTTATGATTTTCTAAACACGTTGAGTTTCATCAAACTTGTCAGTAATTTTTGCGAAAAACATATATTTACGCTTATCATTATTATTTGCACTGCACCCTGCATATATCTATGTTTTTAATGACACTTATTTTTCTAAAAGTATTTTGTAAACCAATGTGTTTGGTTAAGAATGTTAGGATTTGTATGTATTTTTGGAATGAGCTACTAATACCATGCCAAATCTATTATTTTACGCATTTCACACACAAAAAAATCCAAGTGTAGAAACTTAATTTTGTTTCTGCATATTTTAAGTATTTACATATTATATATATTACATTTCAATTTTTTTATTTACAATAAATAATAGCATACTTTTTGTATTCGTAGTATTTATTTTATTTAGTCCTTTTTTCATGCTTGTTGTTTCACATCTCTTTCACTGCTGTAAAAAATAAAACACTTGACACATCGAAACATGTGAAGGATACCTATCATTTGTGGGAGAAATACTAGACTGAAATTAATTGAATTACAATTATATTAATATTCATGCTAAAACATTCCCTTATCACTTCCTGTAAAGTAAAAAGGAGTTTCATCCTACAAATGTTGCTATATAGATGAGATAAAATATTGCGCCAGAAAATTTGAAAAATTCTTTGCTTTACATTGTTTAAAAAATTAGGATGAATTTAAGAATTATAATTAGCTATTAATATTAAATCCTTTAGAAATTTTTTGTTTTAACGTAAAATGTTTTGTAACAAACACTGTTTATTAAATTGGCAGAAACAACCAGATATTCTACTCTTTTATGTAAAGCTCTTTCTAGGTGGCCGCCATACTGAGCAAGTGAGCGCGCTTGCTAAGTCTGGCTGCCCCCTAACTGGTTATATTTTTTCGAGCGCACGCGCTCGACCCGGTACAGTCTAGTTTACAGGCGCTAGGTAATATTCTTGTATGTTGGTTAATTGAGTGCTAGGAAAACTTCTCATTTTGACATTTGTATTACTATAGGTTGAACACAATTGCTACTAACGTCCTATATTAAGTGGTAAGATCATAATACTATACCTATATATATATATTATATGTATATAACTTGATATGTTAAAATAATCACCATTAGTTAGGGAATATGAAAAACCACAACAATAAATATGTTGTAAAAATCGCCTTCAGTTCACTGAAGCAAGATTCAAACCTTTGCCTCCCAGTTAACAGCTATCGAGTGCAACGCACCATCCCACCACTGGTGCGGCTAATCTTATTTTAAAACACTTCAGTACACTAAAAATGTTAACGTTTGCAATTTCACCGAATCAAACGTTTGCACTGACATCCACATGTACTCAAAAAACCTATCAGGGTAACTTCTCAGTTGTCTGTATATATGGTGGAACTCACCATAGACATTTCTCAATTTATTAATTGGATGCACTCCTGCTATATATATATATATATATATAACACAATATTTGTTTCAAGAATTTTTGAGGAGCAGAGGTGTATCAAGTGTCTTTGTCAGAGACATCTTCTCTAATGAACTACGGTCTGCTAATTACGCACGCACTCGCTCGCTCACACACTTGTGAGTCTGGCCGAACCCTTGTATATTTCAGACATCACATAGGTCTATATTGGAAATTTAATTCACATGTAAATTCTGACTCTACTGATCAGGTTCAATATTTATTAAATACGCTTAGCATTTGGTTAGATATAAAACTAACGGGGCAAGGAAATAGTAACTAACATGATTAGTTAAATAAAATTTTACACTCAACATATATATATATATATTTTGCTGGTTCACTTGTGGCACAGAGATGAAAACTTCAAATACGTACGGTACGTAGGGTATTTACACTGTGAGAGACAATATGAAACTACCTACGAAGAGGAACAGCAAATGCCATTTCCAAGAATAATCCCCACAATAAAGGATGAAAAAGGGAAAGTGAAAGATTAACATATGTAATATAGTTGTGTTGAATTATTATTATTTATTATTAGTAGCACCGAGTCATACTACCCGTTCTGGCTATACGCAATTTGTGTTAGAAGTCATTATCTTGTTAAAGGAATCATCGGCTCAGTTGTGAAGCAAGTCCTTAGACAACCCAGTTTAGTAAAAAAAGACAATAAATACTGTTCTGTACGTGTTCACAGACGAGAATTTAGCGCACGCTTTAGTTGTAAAACAAACAATCAATTAACTATGAGCCTACCTTTGTGAATGGTGATAGAGTACCTGGAGTGATGCGATGATATATGGGGCGCCCCAATCTTGAGTCTTGAGCACTTAAATACACTAATTATTTTACACGAGAGAGGAGTTTTTGGGCTTTGTACCTCGAGACTTAGAGACGCTTGCACACTGATTTTACCGTTATCCCAAAACAAAAATCGCGGGAGTTGGCGAGCCCAGAGCCAGTAAGAGAAATGTCAATGAAGTGCTGCCACCTACTGCTAATAAGTATAACTAACTATAAACAAAATAGAGCACAGCTGGCTCGGTAGGTATATTCACACTAAACAAATACATTATACAGACAGGTAGTAGAATCTGTGTTCGATCAGACCAAAATACAGATCCTTTTGTAAAACGATAGGAAAAATGGAGTAGCGTTTTAGTGTGAAGGCGGAACGCTTTAAACTTGTGTTGTATCAAGCGGAACGCTCTTAATATATTTTCGTATCAACTGGAGTGGCGTTCCGGTTCGTTCCAGCTCAATTCGAGCACTTCGAGTATGTACTTATTACGTTAATTGTTTTCGGAATTAGTAGATTATATTTATAGGAAGTGTACTCGCATTTACGTGAAGGAAGAATAGAAAACATTTTGGAAAAATACCTCCAGTATAATCTACCGAGATTCTAACCTCAATCTTCCCACCATCAGCAGTCAAGTTTACTGCGAGACTAGCGCGTTAGACTACGCGGCCACCGAAAGGGGCTTTACAATGTTCAAATGAATATAATAGTTGCTCCTATTCAATGCTGCTGTATTAGATTATTATAAATATAAATAAGTTTAATACAACAGTAGCAACGACGATCGAACCATCCATCGTTCAGATATTTGAAAGTTTAAATAAAACTATTACGAATGACATTAGGCCTATTTGAAAGTGAGAATAAAAGTTGATTTACTATACGACAGTTGAAACAAAATACATGCAACCTCACGACCTCACCCCAGTGAATCTCAGAGAGGATGGGCTGTGAGCGGGAAAGGGAAGAGTTAATCCACGGTACTTAGAATACACGGTAGGGTCCAGGCGTATCTCCCCCTCCAGTCCCGCCCCTTTGACACGTCACTCGGTGCCCACTGGCCACGCTAGACTATTACTATAACACTGCCTGCTAGCTGCATCTCTCCTAACATTTGCTTTAAAGTAAATAGGAATTTGATCATAACTTTCAGATTTGACCATGTTTAACCACTTCTTACTGCTTTTATTTTAGTTGGCTGGAATAATTAAGATTTTAAAATGTATAGATTACACTGCCACTGTAATAAAAGTATGCATTGAAGAACATGTTTAAGGGGTTAAAAGAAAGTTTCACAACATTAATAAGACAATTTCTTATAATTATAGATTAAAAACAGACAAAATAATGTAGGAAAGATATACAATAAAATGTATCACGAAGAAGTGTAGTATTGGATAAACTCACCGAAATGAACTCATTGAAGCTTAGCTACTTTCTTTGATTTTTTTCTACCACCATCAGACTTCTTACTACCGTAGAATGGTCTTTTCTGAGACTTCTTCTTATTCAAGGACTTCATTCAAATAAAGATGCGCGTTCAAACATAAGATGAAATAGCGAACTCATCTATGCCGATGTACTTCGACTTGAGGATGTTCACTAGTGTTTTCATCACATCACAATCCTTATTCAAACCACCACCATGAAATGTATTGAAGTCCTCTTCCATGTTAAATATAATCTGAGCCCACACACTTGTTGGCTCCATCAGGCCTCCTCTTGATATTGTTGAAAGCCAGTCTATTTGTTTTGTAGGGTAGTGACTCGTTGGATGGCCATATTCGTAAGCTGTAGCTGGCTTTTTCTTTTTCACTCTATAAGCAATATACCCTGCGAGCATCTTTAGTAAGTCTGTGCTTTCTCCTGCTACTTGTCCATGAATATTATTTTTACTTTCCGCTAACTGGGGTTCAATAGTCGATATAAATTCTTCCTCTTCTGGCTGTTCACTTTCAATTTCCTCCTGTTCTGTAGATTCTACTTGTAAATCTTCCCGGATATCACATCTCAGATTTTGTATTACATCAACACTTAATGTGGTTGTGTCTTCAGTTGAGCAGTTCCCAATTTTTATTATTATTGATGCACTACGGCTCAAAAGTAAATATTTTATTCTTTGGCTCACAGCCGTTGGTAGTGGATGATCATAAAATCTACCAAGGCCTCTAATCAGAGAAAAATAAGACTCAAGGACGTCTTGATTACATCTCGCTGCCTTAATATATGTGTATCCTTCAGAGTGTAATTCTGTGTATATACCTTTAAGACTACGGATAGATATTAGGAAGCCCTTTTGGAAAGGTAATAATTTGTTTCTCTCAATAGCTTGCATAGATTCGCACATATCATAAAAAAAAGGTTAAGGGCTGCATTATGCTCATTTAAATTAATCCCATAGGCACTTTTCAACTTATTTGTTGGATGATAAGGTAATCTAGAGTTTAGAACATCAAAACCATCATTTATAATATTAAAAAATGTAACCACATGTTCATTTACAGGTATAGTATATTCAATAGCAGCTGCAACAGTTCTGGATAGTAATTCTGCAGCCTTCCTGACATTTTGTCTTTCTGTTCCTGTTAGAAGGAGGTGATTAGTGTTAATTTTATACGCAAATTTCAGATCACTGTCTTTTTGTAACTCGACGAGCTGTGCAAATACATCTATTTTAACAGTATTACCGTTAGACAGCTGATATCCTTTGTCCAGTAAGTGATTTCTCTAAAGTTTCAAAACATGAGGGACGTTAAAAAAATAAATGGCGCTCTTCAGAAAATGGGTTTTTAATACGTATAGAGCCAGGTGCTTTTCCCAGATTCAACATAAGCTTCTGATTTGATGGTCCCATATCACTAACAAAAGCCCGGACACGGAATCCCGTGGCCTCAACTGTTTCAACAACACTCAAGAATAGTTCTCTATCGACGGGTCTGTAAAATCCCTAATAGATGGGTTGTTTCCATTTTTCAATCAAGCTTAGGATTACTAAAACTTGGACAGTTGAGTGTGGTTCTAGGGTCTTGTCTTCGACAGTATCATAGAAAATGTCAGATTTCACTTTCATCTCAACAAAACAAAGCACCGCGTCTTTTTAAAAATCAGTAAAAACGTTGACTTGTGCTTTTAAAATATTTAAACTTACATCTATAGATCCTGGCTTAGCAAAAAATTCGCTGAGGCGGCGTTTTATTGTTGTTTAACTTGGAAGGGGATATTTTGAAACGTCTTTTAAATATCTAAATGCTTTTTTCGATATACATCTTAGCGTTATTGCCTTTGATACATCTTCAGAATTCCAAATGGTACATATTCCCCTTAAAATAATTTGATGTTGGGAGATGGAAAAACGAGATTTGATTTGTTTTATAGTTTCGGCTAAACGAGAAATTTCTGTCTGTATTTTTAAAATGTTGATTGGAATTTTTTTAAATATACCTACCTCCTGCTGAAATTCAACTATACTTTTAACCCACTTCGTGGCCGCAAGGTCTAAGGCACTACTCTCTCAGTAGACTAGACCGCCGATGACAAGGAGATCAAGGTTCAAATATTGGTCTAGTGTACTAAGGGTTGTTTTTACAAAATGGTTTTCCAATCACTCTATCTCTCTCTTTTTCTCCACGCAAATGTGGGTACAAGTTATTTAATATAACCTTCCTAATTACTAAACCATTAGTTCAATTAGTACATAGCCGAACGGGTAGTAAAACGTGGTGCTAAAAAATCTATACCTCTACAATGGTATACTTGAATTGCACCTGATTTCGATTGGCGGAGAGGATAGAGTTTGAATTAAGAAGGGATTCGATCCCTGATCCTTTCATAGCCGGAAAAACCAGTCCAAACGAGTTTAACGACTATCTCTGCGTGCCCACTGGTGCGGGTTGGGTTATTATTGCACTCATTCACAGCTTTTTAACCAACATGTTTAAAGCACACATTCTTAACTTAATAATGAATGGTATTAACATACTAGTTAAAACAAACATGCTAGTTCTAGAATAGACACAACACCCATACCAGGACCGGACCAAGGGTGTGGTTGGGAAGGGGGTGTGGGGATGGGTGGTCAGATTATGGGGTTCAAACTCCTTTCCATTTAAATTGTCTTTTCTTTTTTTCCTTTGTGGCTTGTTTAGTGATTGAAACCACTTTACTTAACTTCAAGACGGGTAAACACTTATTGCTATTTCCTATTGAAGGACTTCCCTTCAAGTCACCACAGGTAATTTCTCTCTCCACACCTCACCACCAAAAATATAGTGGTACGGTTCTGAGCTTACCTCCAGATTGTCAATTCATCACTGAAAAGGAGGAAATCTCAATTTTATTAATGATATATTCGTCAGTAGAGCAAGCAATTCAAGGCTAGGCTCATAGTGCCAGTATTTATTGTCTTTATACATGTAGAATTGTAGATTATAGAACATGTATTATAGATTGAGATAAAGAATCAGATATTCTTTCCTGTAGATTATTGTTTTAATGTGATTAGTGTAAATTAAATGTACCTCAATTCTTCTCAGGCATGCCAAGTGTTTAAAATCAATTTTATCTCAGAAAGTTACCATCGTAGGTTGTGGCTGCGTCCCTCNAAATCAATTTTATCTCAGAAAGTTACCATCGTAGGTTGTGGCTGCGTCCCTCAGCTGAAATATTCTGACATTTCTAGAGTGAAAATGACCTTGATTAAAACGAAGATGACTCCATTTTACCGAGCTATCGTAGTTTGAGGTTGTATTAGTGTTAAAAGCTATACACATGAAGATATGATCACTACACTACCATATCTACACATAGAAAATCCATGTGGTGTATGTCCTCCTTCCAAAGTTATTTTTACCACTTCCCAAAACTTTAGAGAAGTGGAATTCATTAGGGACCATGAGGAGCATGCCATATAGATAAGAAAAATTGAAACTTTAAAAATCTTATATGGCAGATTTAAAATGGCGCGTGCAACATACAAATTCAGTCCTAGAGATCTGAAATTTGGTATGGACGCTATAGAGAATGAGTGGACTCAAAGTACAAATTGATTCAAATTTGGAAGAAATATGGAACTCAAAATTTCTTACAAATAACATTAAAAAGTCGTTATTTCTTAGGTAAATAAAACAACAGGGAAAATACATCGCGTGAAATCTGAAATTGCGCCTTTCGAAAATAGTTTAGTATATTTTATGAATGTAAAATCACTGTTAGCTATTGATGCATTACACCTTAAAAAATAGTTGCATTTAAAGAAAGTTTTTTTTGATACTCTTAGAGTATAAAGTCTGTTTTCGATAAACTAGACCTTTATTTACATTTGAAAAGTTACTAAAACATATTCGTAGCCAACTGACTCTCAAATACGCTGACGAGTAATGTGAATGGACTTCAAGAGTTAAAGTAAAAGAAAAAAACACAAAATATTAGCAAGGCGGGAGAGTAGCAAACTATTTTTAGTAAAATTTCAATAATCAGAAAATATAAACGTTATGGGGACCCAGATATACGTTCATAAACGTGAATATATCACGGCCAAATCACGAAGTCTAGTTATTTCGCGAAATGACTAACTTTGGTCACCTAAAGCATGAACTCTACAATCATTTACCAGTAGGTCAGACATGGGCCATCCAGTTCTAGATATAGCAATAGGAAACTGGTCAAAGCAAATTATTTCATTTATATTTTATTACAAGTATTAAAAGCATTTTCTGAAAGTTTAACTAATTACATTAAAGAGATTGTAACGATGTTCCATATAACAAATATCTAAAAGCAACAACCCGGTAATATGGAGGCTCTACACTCACCAAGGCTCACCAAGTCTCACCAAGTCTGATCGAGACCTCTCCCCGTCGAATG
>CABEEJ010009406.1:0-18672 GCA_901482245.1 Timema douglasi
TTAGCGTAAGTGCGTATAACCCGAACGGGTAGTAAGACGCGGTGCTAATAATAATAATAATAATAATAATAATAATAATAAAAGATATGCTCAACCTCGTTGGTCTTGAGGTAAAATCATGAATCGATGTTCGCGGGTTCAAACCCAGCTAAGGTCGACGTATTTTTCTTGAGCGATAAAAATCCATAGCACAACTTCCTTCGGAGTTGAACTAAAGCCGTCGGTCCCATGTAGAATGAAAAGGGACCTTGGAAGGTGTGTAAAACTACCTTTCCCAGCAAAATTGGTAGGCTCTTTCTCTCTCGCTCATAGAAATTCCCGTGTGCTAATGTAATCAGTCGGTTCAGAAAATGCACGTTAAATATCTCAAATAAATGTGTACAGTTAAACAAAATGTACATTAGTTTTATTGAAGAAGAACCTAATAGGAAAAAAAATTTGTGGGTCAACGTTTGTATCATTAGTTACTTTATTATTATTATTATTATTATTATTATTTCCCACCAAGTCTTAGTACCCATTAGGGTTATACGCCTTAAGCTAATGGAATAGGAGTGTAGAAAATATAGCCGAGTTTACGTAGAGAGAGATTGGGGAAAATACTTTCTAGGAAAAAACCCTTCTCAGTATACCCGACCGGGATTCGAATACCGTTCTCCCTGTCACAGGATATTCCACCTAACCTAAGAGTGATGCGACAACCGATGCGGGTGACTATAATATCAGTATAATTTCATAGGTATTGATATTATTTACCAAAAGTGACAGCTGAAGATCGCATAAACTCACTTCTGTGGTCGAATGGTCTTAGGCGTCTCTCTCGCAATAGAATATGCTGTCGGATGACAGGGAAATAGGGATACTGTATTAAGTAATGTCCTGTACTGAACGTGGATTTTCCTAAATGGTTTTTAACTATCCCACCACGCAAATGTGAGTACACTTTTATTAAATACAACCTATCTCCATTCCTATAACATTAGAGTAATTAATATGGTACGTATGCGAATAACCCGAACGGTTAGTAGGACGCGGTACAAGGGGAAAAAAATGACTCTACCTAGTAATATATGAAAATGGTTTAAGTAAAATTAGTAACTGTAAAAAAAATCCCTCCTAATTTGAAACGAATTGTAAGAAGGTTGTTATGCTTCTCCTTAACCATATTTTTTGGTAAAGTTATAAAAAAATATTTAAACGTTTTGTTTTCTAGTAACTTCTTTGTTTTATACAAAAATCAATGTAACACTGGGAGTATAATGATACTAAAAACATTACTGAAAATCGCTGTGATCGTTGGTATTGTTATGTTTTCATCAGTTCTGGATTATTTGGTTTAATATTTGCCAGATCACACTGCAAATAACTTTCCACTTGAGTTGAGGGGGGATCTGAGGCTTGCGGGCTTGAAAACAAGCACGTGAAAGTACAGTGCATATACGAGAATCTTTTGGATGGTTACATATTAGATGGCTTACATGTAGTAGGTAGTGTTGCCAATACCGCAAGAAACAATGACCGTATTTACTAATGAAGAGGGATTGAATTTTTTTAAATTCTATCCTTAAATGATGTTTAATGTTATTTTCTAACAATGGTTTCAAAATTTTTAACGGTCCACAGACGTGGCAATTTCAGGATAGGAGAACGCGTCATAAACACAATTCAATACGCAGATGACCTAACATTGCTTTCAAGAAATGAATTATTATTATTATTATCACCGCATCTTACTACTCGTCCGGGTTATACTCACGCTAATGTGTAATGGTAAGGTGATTGCGAGATAAAATGGAGGACCTAGAGTTTAACGTGGGATCCGAACCACGGTGGAGGCCTGGTATTCCACACATTCACAAGTTGTGATTAATACACGTCTTGTCAGAGGTGCAGGAAGGGTTTGACAATCAAATAAATCTGTGCTGGGACCGAGGAATGGACCCCGGACCGACAGCATAGAAGCCCGACACCTTACCCCTAGACCGCCAGGTCACTCTTCAGGTAATGAAGGACCAGCTTGTGGGACTAGGTAGAAAATATGGCATGTAGACCAACATTGAGAAGTCAAAAGTGAGGGTGATAAAAGAAATTAAAGGTCACTAAAAATCAAAATTGGAAACCAGGAATTGGAAAACACTAAAGTAGTGCGAGTATCTGGGAAGCCTGCTATTCAAAGAAAATTAAGTCTATGATTGCCATGGACAAGGAAGCTTTCAACAAGAGGATACTGCTGACCAACAAGTTGAGTTTGTAACTGAGGAAGAAAGTGATGAAATACCGCATATGGGTATAAAGCAAAAACTTGAATTCTAAGGAGGATAGAAAAGACATACTTGGAGAGCGTTGAAATGTGAGGCTGGAGGAGAGTTGAGAAGATCAGGCGGACAGATGGAACGACAAATGAATAATTCCTAAGTACCCGTGCACATATGCAATTTTAAGTCGGACAATTGTTTAGTTGCATTAATTAGAACCATTGACCCATATGTGAGCGCGCGCACATGAAACTATCCAGTTGAACGATTAAATAGTTTGTGTTTTGCTACACTTGGTGCTATTCTAAAGTTTGACAACTTAATAGTAGCCTACAAGTTTTAACGTGATTGCGCACACTTGCAACTAAGAGTCGCCCAACTCCACTCTTATCCTCTCTAATTTGAGTTTACATTGAGGATAATTTGTATTTCAGTGAATAGTTTGCGTTGATTTGATTCAAAAGAAATGGAGAGGTCTAAGAGGAACGCCCGTCAGGCAGGGGGCAGTTGGCGGAACATTTCATAATTAATATCATCAGCGCCAGGAGCTATGTTAACCGGCTGGGACAGGGTATAGGTCAGTTAATCTTTGGTAAAGGGGGCGTTATAATCCTCCCCCTGACTTTGACCAAAATCAATAGTAAGATGCTCGATGCTCCACTTATGCACCGCGAACTCGTTAGTGTAGCTCGCAGTGCTGCGGGATTATTTTAAACCCCGTCCCGCAGGGGGGCTCAAAGTAAATGAGAGTCTTTCTTCTGGAGGGATGCAATCTCTCCATTTTGTGTTCTAGCAGGTTGATCAAATAATTGGCAGACTCAAAATTGCTTGTGCGTGTGGGGCCTAAGAAGAGTGAGTGAAAACAGATTTTGATGCGATTCTTGGCCAAAAAGCAAACGGGATCAGACACATCCTTAGACTTCTGCACTAAGTCATAGAAGGAAAGGTTGAGGAAAAGAGTATTTTAGGAAGAAAGCGGCTTCAAATATTGGATGACTTGAATGAAAAAATAAAATTCTGGAAACTGAATGAGGAAGCAGAGGACAGGGCGGATTGGCGGTCTAAGCTCACTGACAAAAGAAACGGACCTGTCATTAGACAGAACACATAATAATAAATAATAATTATATAAATAGTTTTCAATTATTTTATCATTAACATAATAGAATTTAACTTGAAACTTTTCAAATGAAGCTAGATACATGAAATATTCAAGAACTGTTGATAGTTACAATGTGTAAAAAAAACTTTACGTATATTAATATAATGAAGAAATAATTTATTTATTGTGTCTAACAAAATAATTGTTATCAAAAGTGCAAACATGTTAGGTTTATCTCGTGCGCCCATCCACCTTAAGTGTGATGTGGTAAGACAATAAAAATGCATATTTTGCCATTATTTCCTTGATGTATCTTTCAGTGGTACTAAATATTCCACTTTGTTTGTCGGGGACATTACCATCTTTGCTGGAGGAAGTTCGGCTGAGCATTTGACAAATACTGTGGAGTCAACATGATTGATACCCTGCCCATTAATCGCGAGTACATAATATCATGCGCAGTATCGGATGAAATCCATCAATGACGATGTATTGGGCGTAACGGGGCTACATTTTTATATTCCTCGTTCCCAGAGTTTGACGGCGTTAGATTTTGTCCTTGCAAGGTCAAATCGAGGGTAGTGTTTATAGAAACGTGCCTACTTCATTAGGAAAAAATGGGACAATGCACTGACACGTCATGTGCAGCTATATTGGCCATATATCAGTTGGACACATCAAAGCAAAATAATTGATTGACATTGAAATTGTATTAATTTCGAGGGGTTCCAATTTGAACACCTTTTGTAATTCCAATACACATAATAAACAAAGGTAAATCATTTTATAAATCATGTCCATGTTTACTATGTGGGGAAATGTGTTTGAGCGGATGCTTTGTTTATATTCTGTAGGTTGAAACGAACATGTGTTTGAAAATGAATGAAAAGCAACAGGATATGGTTGTGATTTGTACTCAAAGCCTACATCAAACAGCGATATTTCAGGATTGTATATTTACAGTTACTATACTTTATTGGCGGTCATTGATTATGTTTGGAACTAAAATCAGTGGGCACGCGGACTAAACTTAAAACGTATCAAGTCTGTTTTTCCTGTGACTTATATATCAGGCATTAAATCCCGGTAGGATATATTGGGAATGATTTTTCCTAAATGAATTCCCACTCTCCCTTAATTCTAATACGGGTACATTTCTTTAAAATTTACCTCAATATCCCTACAATAATAGTGCTATTAAATGCATTTAATATCTATAGCCTGGACGGGTAATAAGCTGCGGTGCAAATAAATAATTATTTAAACTGTATTTACAACAGTAGATAATAAAAGATGTCGAGCTAGATTGCAAACGACAGGAATATCGAGGTTCTAATCTCGGTCGGGTGAACTTGGGATGGTTTTTCTTAAATGGTTTTCCACTCTCCCTCCACACAAATGCGGGTTCACTTCCTCTATAGTCAACCTTCCAATTACTAATCCATTAACGTAATTATTACTTAAGCGTATAACTCGAAAGGGTAGTAAGAGGCGGTGCTAAATAAATAAATAAATGTAGAAAATAAAGAAGACATCGACCCATAGTTATATATTATTGACCTTGATATATTAAGGTGAGAGTGAAGGGAATGTGAGGAAAAGTCAGTGTTTTTTTAAATTTTGAGGGCAAAACTTGTTTGTTCATATTTATAAAATGTTTCTTCAGTACAAACCTAGAGTTTAATTTCATTCATTTAGAGACCTCAACATTTCTTGAATATGTCGAGTGTCCTAAAATGTAATTACAATTTTTTTCTCTTCATTTAAAAAGTTTTTCAGCTAATGCCGCTATGCTCATGACAGGTATGATGTCACAATGTGAAAAAAACTAAAGTATTTGTTTCTACTGAGCAATATTTTATTTATTTTGACAAAAAAATTGTTAATACAAAAAGTGCAAAAACATCGCCCTTAACTCGCGTCCCCTACACTCCCACCTTAAGGACCGTATATTTATGGATGGAATACTATAACTTCATTCACGGTAGGAGTTTACCTCTGAAAGGTCTTTTTTCCTACCAATATCCTACTATATAATAGATTTCTGGTAGGGAAAAGGGCCTTTCAGAGGTAAACTCCTACCGTGAACGAACTTCTTTCGCGTTTCAGTTGCGTGTGGATGATAAACAACTATTGCCAGAATTGCTTAGTTATTTGTTACACGTACACTTCAGAAACAACTCTACGCTCTATCTAGCCCAAAATCGTCTTATGAACTTAATAATATTTTGCGTGAATGATCTAGGGCATCAGACTCGCATTGCGCTTGGTCGCTGTTAGAACTGAAGTCGGAAATGCCGAGGGTGGTTGGTTTTTCCATCCCCTCTTATTGTTAGTAAAATTTAATTTATTCCAATCAATAGAAAAGGGGTACATATTCGAAATAAAACCAAGCATGAATGATTGAGAAAAAATTATTCCAAAATTAGCATCAAGAAGATACATTAATTCGTTAATTTATATATATATGTTTTTTTCCCAAATGACGTATGCAATGGTTGTCCCATCCTCAATAAATAGGGTTTTATTTTGTAGCCTTAATAAACTTATTTTGCATATACTTTTTTTTATACTGTAGTGTGAGGATGAGAAAGGTAGCATTTAGAGAAAGTCACCAAAATCTGCTTGGAGGGAGAGTAGGAATCTATTTATAAAAAAACTACGGGTATTACACCCAGCTGAAACCCGATCTTCAAACTATCCATCACCGACTAATAAACATGTAGATCGCTAAACACTTTTCTGTTAAACTTATATATAAATAAATATTAGCACCGCGATTTACTACCCGTTCTGTTTATAATCTAATAGAAATATTATACTAGTAGTTCTGTGAACACTAATCCTCGCTCCCTCCATTCAAAAAATGTTAAATAATTGATAAGAATTATGTAATATTCTTCTCGATACTATATTATTTTCTTATCGTAACTATAGTCTTAATATTTCTCTTTGGATTTAATGTTTAAATATCTCCTCTAATTCCTCATTGGAT
This sequence comes from Timema douglasi, assembly GCA_901482245.1. Lineage (NCBI taxonomy): Eukaryota > Metazoa > Arthropoda > Insecta > Phasmatodea > Timematidae > Timema > Timema douglasi. Next base: position 6,353 of record CABEEJ010009406.1, read on the forward strand.
TTGAAGTTACTATTTTCCCCTTGGTGATCGATCTATCAGAAAACAAACAATGACTTTATTCAATAGCGCAATAAATACATAGAGAATAACAGCTGTTGTTCAAAATGTCAGTCTCGCAATAGCAATGTCAAAATAATTGGTACGACACAATCGCACAAACTTTCTCATATTTTGTAACTTAGCTTGAAAGAAATTGTTCAAAAATAAGTTTTCTATAAATTACCCTTATGTAAGTTTTCCTCATGAAAATAAAAACACAATCTTGTTAATAACAATAAACACTCAGTATATATACATTCTAAACCAACTTGATCAAATTTTTTGGAAAATTTCAAAAATTTAGAAAACAAGTTTTTTGTAAACTACCTTAAAAATTATTTTAAATTTGTTAAAATAAAAACCTATTATAATTTATCAATAACAACTATCCCAAAATACCCAACTTGAACTCAATCTTCAAGGCAGATTTCAAAAAATTTCCTATTTTTCTATAATTTATTATAACTAAACCACCCTTAAATCAATTTATTTTAGAAAAATAAGCATGTATCATTATTTATTATGTAAAATAGTCCCACAATAATAGTAATTATTTTGAACAAAATCGTTAGAGCTAGTTAAAACATTTTTTTAAATAAAATTCAGTCGCCTCAGTTGACATCTATGATATTTTTTTTATAAAAACAAACAATATATATATATATATATGATTACTATTTATAACATAAAAAACTTGATAGCCACTTAAATAAACCACAAGTAATGTTTTAAATATTTTAATTTAAAAAAGTCATCAGTAAATAGCCCTTAAACAAATTATCCCCCCAAAACAAGCATATAGTTTTATTTTTCAAGTAAAATATTACCCAGTTAGACATTTCTAAACAAAATTGTTAAAGCCATTTTCAAAATATTTCAAACTTTCAGAAATCACTCACCAGTAAACTACCCCGAAACAAATTTGTATCCTAAAACTAAGTATATAATGTTTTTGGGAGGTTAAATACTTCCTGGATAATCATTTCAAACAAAATTGCTGGAACCATAAAAAAAATTGAATAAAAAAAAAGCACTCACCATTCAACTACCCTTAATTTGAGGGCTAGAGTAAAAAGCAAAGAATAATATTGAGGTATTACCATATAAAATCTAGATATTACGTTTGAACAAACTCCATCAAACCGTTTCAGATATGTGGCAACGGATGGACAGATATATGGTAAAAATCCACTTTTTTATATTTGTAAACACATAAAACGTAAAAATTCACCAAAATATTGAGATAAAATATTTTGGCAGTTACAATACTTTATCTTTAAATGAGAAATTAAAATTATTTATACGCATATACATAGTTTGGCCCGAGTTCAAATAATTTATCTGCCAAATTTCGTTATGATTATTGGCCCATAATATATTTGGCAGTAATCGTGGAACAAACGTCCGGACACCAAACTCGAAATGATAAACAGTTAAATTAAAACAGGACCTCGCTAAACTCGGTCAGTAATAAAAGTAACAAGTATTTCACCTATGAACTATGGATCATTTTTCCCCTTTTACAATATTTATTATTTATCTATTCATTTCACAAATATACATTTAATAATATTTATTTTATATATGCCTACAGGTTATACTCTTCGAAATTTGGCTCTATTTCCATTCCCAGTTTAACCATTGACTCATTTCGAAGAACATGTCTACAAAGTTGTGTTCTGCAATGGTCGAAAGCAATACAGTAACAAGCGTATATGTGCTTTCCCAGACAATTAATTCAAAGGTAATCTTATCAATCAGCCCATGAGTGGTTCGGAGTTCTTAATGATTACATGTTTATACAACAGACTGTATAAAATAATGAGCAAATTATTACTGATCCTACGTGTCAATTTAATATTTTATTACTAGCAAGTAGGTGCTAGGCTTATAAACTGATGACCAGAATATAATTAAGAAGGGGACAAAAGCAATCCTAAAATAATCCTTCAAACAGATAAAAAATAAATGGTGCTAAACAATCCTACGTACTTTCTCATATTGTTTATATTAGTTTGGAACAATATTTAAACAATGTGTTATCAGTCAACTAGTCTAATTTTTTCTCTCTCGAAAAATAACCATATAGTATTATTTACTATGTAAAAAATGAGCCCAGATATCCATTTTAAACTAAGTCAATAGCATTTGCAAAAAATTTCAAATGTCAGTTATCAGTAAATCAATTTTATAGCTAGAATTAAAATATTTTTAATTCAAATTTTGCCTTGAGAGATGACCTCGTTACATTTAAATATAAAGTTTGAACAAAATTCAAAATTTTTGGCTGTAGCCCAAAACATAAAGGGACAAACAGTAAAATACTTTTTCGATTTTGGGGGCACATAATCTTGACATAAAAAAACGTTTTTCGACTATAATACTATCACTATGTGAACGTATAAAAGGTTATCATTGTTCTAATTATTCTCGCAATTGATAAGAAAATATCTATATTTACCAAGGTTGTGATCTAGATGAAAGATGTTCAGTCTCAGTAAAATATACTAATGGAATCCAAAGTAAATTGAAAAGAAAATTAATTATGGAAAAAAAAAAATCTTTTGGAAAAAGTATTCAAAATGTAGAATAATTATAAAATAAAATATCTTACAAGATGTATTCCTACTGCTTTTATAGTTTAAAAAAAAGTATTATAAAACAAAGTACTACGTGGGGATGAACAATTGAATAGATTAAAGAAAAACAATCGAGGAAATGGTGCCCGAAAATGTTTGGATGAACAGTTGGGGGAAGAGAATAATGGAAATGAGAAATGAAAAGAAATTATAAAAATAAAAAATAAAGAGAAAGAAGATTGAAGCAAGAGACAATGAAAATAATTTAAGGAATACGTAGAGCAGGAATAAAGAGTCGGAATATAAGAGGAACTTTGAATATAATACACCAAATAAATGATAAAACGTTAAGTGAGATAAACATACTCTCGTAACGGGATAGAGTGGGATATGAGGATGATAGAAGAAGAAATATTTCAAAGAAATAGAATGTAGATAGTTTACATAAACACCTTCAATGCGGTTGAAAAATATAAAACTTATGAAAACGAATGAATAAATAAATAAATGCTACGGCGCAACGCATATACTTTCTTTCTCCTTTATCTAGAAAAGAAGTCATTTATTTAAAACTCGTAATATTTGTGAAACGATATAGTAAGACATTGTTTCTGAAACATGATGAGAAAAAAGAGGATAACATTCCACCAAAAAAGAATAATTGAATTAATATACCCTATTACAAAAACATATTGGGAGAAAAATAAAATCTCTGCTCACCAAAGAGCATAGGGACTAAGTGAATTAATATACCCTGTTAGAGAAACATATTGAGAAAAAAGAAACATCTCTGCTCACCAAAGGGCAAAGGGTATAGGGCCTAAGTGAATTAATTAATATACCCTGTTAGAGAAACATATTGAGAAAAAAAGAAACATCTCTGTTCACCAAAGAGAATAGCAATCAACTCCCGGTTTCAAAATATAATTGCCAATATCTCGTAAGCTACTGGTTTTATATTTCAAGTCAACGTTCTTGTATTTTACAATACTACAACAATGATATATTATTTTATACTATAGTTTCTCAAATAGTTGCAAATATATGATCAAAATTTGAAAGATTCCAACCAATTCAAGTCATTTTCATGGGAAAATGAGAGTTTATAATTTGTTTGTAATGTTAAACAATGCCTGCAAAAAAAAAAAAAAAAAAAATTTNAAAAAAAAAAAAAAAAATTTCTAGAGCTGATTTCGAGCAATTTTTTTATATTTCCCCTTCAGTAAACACCCCTTAATTTTATGGTTAGACATCTAATTACAAAAAAATCTTCCGGGTAACCCACTAAAAACCATTGATACAAAGTTTTAGTCCAATCGGCAAAATGGTGTCGGCTATAGCCCAAGGTACAGACGACATCGCGAAAACAGCCTTTTCAGTTTCGGGGGTCATGAAACGTCAAACTTTATCAAAATATCTTCAAGGGGTCGAGAAGAAGTAAAAGATCGATTATTTCTTAGATATTACAACAAAGAGTTAATTTTAATATTCGTGAAAATTTGAACACTAAGAAAGAAGGAGCGAATATTGGAAGCGTTTTAGATACGGGTGACGAGGTCGGAAAAAATAAGCTGAGCGGAAAGAGTATGGAATGAGGAAGTGCTGTAGAGAGCTGGGAATATTAGAGGTTGTCAAAAACAAGAAAATAAACTGGATTGGACACTGCTGAGAAGGGAAAGTCTACTGGTGGATGCTATGGAAGGAATGGTGGATGGAAAGAGGGGAAGAGGACGTAGACGGAACCAGATAATGGATAAAATCAAGATTGGAGGCAGTTACAGACGGATGAAGATGATTTCTGAGGACAATCACGTGGAGAACCATCATGTGATGACCTGCAGTTAGGCGGAAAGTTAATATTAAATAAAAAATATATAAATATAGAATATTAAAAAGTATTTACATACATTTTCAATTCATTTCCAACCCGCTTCGGTGGCCGCGTGGTTTAACGCGCTACTCTCGTGTTGAACTAGACTTCATAAGAAGGGGGAGATGGAGGTTCAATCCTATCCGGGTGTACTGAGGTTTTTCCTAAATGGTTTTCCACTCTCCTTACACGCAAATGCGGGTACACTTCCTCTCATTCATGGGTTCAAACCCAGTCGGGGTTGGCATATTTTTCTTGAGAAGTAAAAAATTCGTTGCACAACTTCCTTCGGAGGGCAAGTAAAGCCATCGGTCCCATATGGATTGTAGCAAGTAAAAGAAACCTGGAAGGTGCGAGTGTGTGCAAATATCTTTCCTGGCAAAATTGGTAAGCCATTTCACTCTCGCTCATAGAAATTATCGTGTGCTGATATAACAGTCGATTCAGAAAATGGACATTAAGTACCTCAAATAAATAAAATACAGTAAAAAATTATAGAGTTTAAAAAATATAAATTAAAATATTTACAAAAAAAGTCTTCGTTACATTGATTGTTGAAAAGTAAATATAAATAATATTGAAATTTAATATACACATTGATTGCAAATATTATTAATAATTTTTTGAACTTTTCTAAAAACATAAATACACGGGTTTTGAGCTAACACATTTAAATTGAATGAAACACAAATTAAAACATTTCAATGATGTAAAGTCTGTTAGATAGTTGTTCCACTGTCAAAGTGTCTCTAGTCCTTGGTTTGTCTGGAGCAGTTTCACTAAGTTACGAGCTACGTGGCTGTTTGTCTAGGCGGGCTGGGGTTAGGGGCTGCAGGGTGAACTTTGGGAGAGGCTTATTGTCGCTTGACCTGCAATTAAAGAGAGGGCAACCCCACCCCTTCGAACCCCCATCAACCCGCCGGCAAGGCAATCACGCCGGATTTAACTACTTTCAAAAGATCCCAGCCTTGCTCTCTTGAAATAAGCAGCCACCTTTTACAAAGAGGTTTAAATAGAAACGATAGAAAATGAGCCTTTTTTTTTTGCTGAGATTGACTTGTAAACTTGCAATTCCCTTCGATTATAAAATAGTTCAATTGTTTTTTGTTTGTTTTTTTAGAGTTTTATTATAATTAATAATGTCACGATTAAACAAAAGGTTATATACTACCAGTGTTTGTTGAATTTAATGGGCCACCAGCATTTGATGACTTCAATGTGCCACCAGAATTTGACAAATTTAATGGCGTAAGCAATCACTTAGAAAATAATTTTGAGGAAATGTACCCAAATTTGCGTGGCTAGAGCGAAAACTATTTAGGGAAAAAATCCTCAGTAATCGAGGCAGGGATTAGAACCAAGATCTCCGTGTCCTCAGAAAAGAAGACTAGATAAGCTTGACGTTTGGATCACGTCCCCCCCGATGCGAGTTTTATTTACTGCTGTAATGGCAAAGAGAATATTGGAGGGAAGCGGTGTGTACTATTGTTTTCTTGGAAGGAATATAAAAAAAAACACTCGAGTGAAAAAAATTGTGCTAAGGATTCAATCGGAGTAGAATTTAAATGTTGATCAGGTCATCCATTCAGCCAAAACTTTCTGGATACACCATATATGCCCTAACAATATTTTTAAGACACATAAAGAGATATATGAAGTTAAAACACCATGAATTGTGCCAAACAATCGTTACAGGGGTATCTAGCACTTTAATCTAATTGAAAAAAGGACTTAAGGAACAACATTTTTTGCACGTTAAAGAAAATAATCAGAAAAATAAGAATTTTTGTTTTTGTTACTAAAACCCCTACAATTATTTGCCAGTTAGAGAATATCTGAAATGCATGTCGAATACAATATTGCTTAGATTAAGAATAGGAATGAACTAATACATATTTTACTCTACGAGTTTTTTTATATTACATATTATTATAATTTTGAATCATTATGGTAATAAATCTTAGAAAAAAATCAATAAGTTGTATATAGCATTTGTGCGACACCTTTTGAAAGAAAAAAAAAAAACTTTATCATTAGGGGGTCACATCAAATTGTGTTTTAATGTTTTAGGTTAAAAAAATATGTATGGCTTATGATTAAGTCCTTATTTTCTTAAAATTTCTCACCAAAAAGTATAATTTGTAGATTTTTGTTGATTTTCATTATCATTATTTTTGTTTAGATAACCATCGAAACAATGAGGTCATTAGGGCCTTGATATTTAGAGATACAGTAAAATCCACATGGGAGAAGAAAATGATGAATAATACACCCGTTGCAATGGGCGGGTAGGTGAGAAAATTATTTTTTCCATACATATGTTTATTATTGTATATTCAATTTACTCAATATGATAAGATACCATTTGCAACACTCCGTAGGCGTGCTCAAATGGGCTACTAGGATGTTTTAAGTGATACACCTGTTAATAAAAAACCACAGGTGTATGCACTAAATTAAAAATACAAAAACAAACATTTTAAAATATAACAAGTTAGTTCAAATGACAAAACAAACATATTAAAATATAAAATGATAAAAATACAAAACAAACATGTTAAAGCACACTAAAAGACATGTTAAGAATACAAAATTATTATTATTATTATTATTAAGGTTTTAAGGCCCATCGACACATTGAGGTCATTAGGGCCTTGAAATATATTAAAGTCTAGTATAAATCCCCATAGGGGAGACGCATAATAATTTACCTGCAGAATATACAGGCAAATACACAAAATAATAAATTATATAAATAAAGAGATAAAATACCCATTTGAGACACTCCATAGGAGTGCTCAAATGGGATTTTTGTACAAATGAGTGATACACTTGCTAAAAAAAACACACAGGTGTATGTCTCCGATAATAAGACAAAACAAACATATTAAAACAATATACAAGTTAAAAAGACAAAACAAACATTTTAAAATATACTAAAATGTTAAAAATGTCTAATCCAGATGAGTCACTTTATAAAAGTGACTCAAATGACATTAAAAAGATCCGCCTGGCGTATAAAACGGAGTAAACAAATAACTCCTTCCACACTATCACGTAATAAAAAACGTAGGTCACCTTTAAAACCAAGAGCCAGGCGGATAGGGGCTGGTTTGCGACACACTACCAAAATGTGGTGCACACTTAGAGGAGCATCGCAAAACTCACACACTGGAGGTGGATCCCCTCTCAATAAAAAACCATGGGTCAATGATGTATGTCCGACGCGGATCCTCATCACGATGACCTTTCTTCTAGACTTTCGTATAGAAGAGGGCCACCACGACACACCATCATTGGGGCATTGTCCCCTCTCGTACAAAATTAGTTTTAGCAGTTAAAGAGGTGGCACAGCATGCTCTTTAATTTCTCGAGTAGAATTCAATGGCACGGGTCTATAAGGCGACTTTGTAATTTTAACCACGCAGTGGCAGTTAGGACAATTGATGTTCTGGCTGACAATTTGACTATATGACGTCTGTAATACTGGAGCCTGAAGTAGTACATATTCTTTTCGTGCCTGTATATATAGGATTTTCTTTTCCATTTGAATCTCAAGGACTTTTTTCTTCGCCTTCCATTTCGGACAGGCCCGAGATCAGGCATAGCTTAGGATACTCACACGGTGTGTCGTGAGCCTCCTGTCCGCAATCCGCACAGGTTGACTTTCCATAGTATCTCAAAATTCCTGGCACTGAAAACAGCGCCATTGGTAGGGACATACAGCCGGACCCTGACCACGTGGAAACCAGCTCGAACCTTCTTTGGAAGGGTTGGAGTCGCAAAGGTAAGGATATATGAGTTGGTGTTTTTTTCTTGGCCATTTTGTTTAATAACAATTATGGAAACTTGAGTGACATGCTGAAATGAAAGACCCTCACAAATTTCTGCAACGCTCAGGCAGTCAAGGTCGAAACAAGTTATCACTTCTTAGCAAACATTGAGAAACTTGTGAGGTTCCACATTTACCTGCATTTTATTTGGGCTGCTCAGCGGTAATTCCGTTATTGCCATTACGTTTGAAGTCTGATTGTCAGTCGCAGTCTGAATCATGATGGTACCATCGCGCAGTTTCATGATTAAAACCTCAGACTTGGCAGCTCCACTTATCACTCTTTCGAGGACAAATGGGCTGACAGGTCTGATGTTCTCACTATCCTCTAATCGAGACATTACCAGGAAGCTGGGGTGGTGCCTCACCACTTCTTGGAACTTTTCAACTAATGGGCTGGACGGCCTTACCCATTTCCACCTCTTATCTTCATTACGGTCTTGTGAGGGGCTGGGCAGTACGATGCCAGCAGAATTTGTCAGTACGGTGCTAGCGGATAGTAAGGTGTCAGCTGTAACAATTGTTGTGGCCATGCCATATTTGGGGACAACCCGCACAGTACTTGTATCGTAGACCCAGGGTGATCCAAGTTGGTACTACCACATAGGGCCCTGTTAACTGTCCCGAAGAGAGGCCCTATACGACCCTAAACATGACAACCTTCGCATAGGGCATCGCCAAGAGAGAGGTCATCGCAGCAAGTGGGTGCAGGAAAGTGCCAACTTTACGTCTGGGCCCTCATGAAAGCAACCGATCTTTTCTCAAAGTAGGGTACCCGGTTATTTTCATCCCTAAGGCCCTTCTACTAAGATCTTACAACCGGCGCACTTTATTGAAGGAGCTCAAAAGCAGGGGTATATAATAGTCGTCCAAGGAGAGCCATGTTAGCTGCCAAGGTCGTCAACGGAGAAGCCAAAATCCTCTGTGCAGGACTGAACGACAGGGGGAGGTAATAAAGAGCCAATGAAAGAGAAAGTAAAGGGAGAATAAGGAAACAAAGAGAAATTGAAAGAAGAACAAAAGACGGTGAAAAGTAAGATTTAGGATAGTTTTGACTTGCACGAGGTACGTACTGCACAAAGGCCTCCCCTTTTAGTCGCCTCTTACTGCAGGGGAATTAATCATTATTATGAAATACATAATATGGCCCTATAGCATAAAACATTTTAGATGGACTCCTGGATGGGTAATGAGTTACAGTTGTATTTTATTTCAATAAACTCTTGCTTGGTAACAAATAGGATTATTCTTTACAAAATACTGCTATAAGATTACATATAACTATAAATATTATTTCGTACTGCCTAATTTAATGAAAGTAACAATTACAAAAAATATAACAGATTTTAAATATTGTTCATTAGGCAACAATAAAACTTATGGCAATGTTTTAAATTTACTAATAAAGTGAACATTTTTACAGAGTGTAAATCAAAGAAGGGCCAGCCAATATTTGTGTAAAAAGTAATTCTGTTATAGAAAGCTATAAAGGACATTAGCAGTAGTAGCAAAGGTAAAAATTAAAGCAGATTAAATAATGCATATTAAGTACAATACATATTAAAGTACTCTTCAAATCTAAACAACGTTAAGTTTGTTTTGGTTTTAATCTCTCCTTCCTTAATCTTTAGGTTGTTTATTGAAGTACGATGATTATTTTGAAGATTTCTTTTCAATTACTTTTGCAATTGAAACTACTCGTTGAGAGGCTTTACTTCCATTTGTTCTTAAAGCCTTAACAGCAGAAAACATCCCTTGTACAAGGATCAATTCTTAATACTTCTTCCGTTTAAATCCTGAAACTAGTCTCTTAGTAGCTCCATCAAAAAAATTATTAGAATAACTTTTATTTTTTCTCTACTCTTTTTTATAAGGTATTTGGATAGTTTTTCCGAATCGTGCTTCTTCAGCCCTTTGGTTTAGTGATACCTATTCTACTTCGTTTATCTCTGTATATTTCCTAAGTCTGTCTTTATTAATCTTGTTTTGTTCTAATAAAGTCTTATAACTATGGTAGGCATTTCTGGCCATAACCAAAAGTGAACTAGTAGTGGGTACTAAATAAATATTGAGTATCTCTTCATTCCAGACAAAATGTTTAGCATAGCGTTGATTCCAAGTTAATTCATTATTGCGTTATCACTTGTTAGCTGTAGACCTGATTTTGAAAACCCTCTTTCAATTGAAGCACAAATGATATTCAAATGTCCCCTCAGTGAACTTTATTGGGTACAGTAATTTAAATAAAATTTTACCAAAATTAATCATATTCAAACATGAATATGCTCAAACAGTACAAGTTCAGATGTTAGATGAATTATTGTAAGAAATGTAAATAATAAAATAAAAAGCAACTTACATCAACTTTTTTTCGTTAAAAGTTTATTGTATTTATCATAGGTTTATTAGTAATTTTTATCAAGAAAGGGGGACTTGGGGATAAAATTGTCAAAAAACGGGACTTTTAGGGAGCAACTTTAAAAAAGGGACTTTTAGGGACTTAGAGACCACCCCTAAAAGCCCTGTCTTTAATACTTTACCAAATTATAGTTTTGAACAGATTATTTAAAAAAATCTGTTGTTAGTAAACTACATTTAAATGAGTTTTTTCCTTAAAAACAAGTATACACTATTTATTTATATTATTATGTAAAACACAACCCAGATACCCATTTTGAGCAAAATTATTAGACCTATTTTCGAACAATTCAAAATTTTCATAAATGAATCATCAGTAAACCAGGTAGGGTAGAGTGGGTATGGATGGGACAAATACTATTTATCAAATCTCCCTCACTTTTTTATAGTTGTCCTCTCAACCATCTGAAGCAGAATTAACAGCATTTGTGCTGGTAGTGGAATTTTAAAGGACGTTAACACAGTATAAAGTAATTGTATATTCTCAATGACATTATTTACTTAATTTAGGTGTTTGGAGTACACTTTATGAACCGACTGATTATATCAGCACACGAAAATATCTATTAGCGAGAGTGAAAGCGTATACCAATTTTGTCGGACAAAGCCATTTACATATACCTTCAAGGGTTCTTTTACATGCCACAATCGATATGGGACCGACGACTTTACTTCTCCTCCACAGGAAGTTGTGATACGGACTTGTATCGCTCAAGAAAAATCCGTCAGCCCCGGTTTCTTTGTACGAGATTTGTTATTAAAAGGCAAGTGATGTGAGAAATAATAAACGATCTTAGTTTATTTTTAATATCTAACCAATTTTTATCAAATATTTGATTTTAAAATAAAGACCATGCAGGAGGTTTGGAACATGTTTCAAACTTCCTGCACATCACTTAATAAAGTGTTACGACTAGACCATTACACTACTATAGAGCCACATGGCTGACTCACTCACTGACATTAGTGTTTACGCACTTCCAGATGAGCTAGAAACTTGAAATTTGGCAAACTTATAGCTTCTAGCCTGTAACCGTCGGGAAAATTTCAAATAGTTAAAAAGAAAATTGTATCCCCAAAAGAAATTCAAAATGGCGGAGCAACTTTAAAGTCGGTGCAGACCTTACTTTGGAGGTCTCTTGTGGCTAAACGGAAGACCTATAAAAAAACGTCTTTGGAATCACATTAATTTACATCCACTTGCAAAGAAAATTTACTGGAGGTTTGGGGGCGGAGACCCCAACGAGCAAAGCGAGTTATACATATAAAAACCTAGTTACAACCATTATTCGATTGTTCCACAAATACTTAGATTCCACAATATGTTGTTGCATTCTTTGACCACAATCAATTTAATAGTAATCAGCACCATGGTGCAGTAGTCAGTGGACTTGGCTACGAGCCTAGGGGTCTCGGGTTCAATTTTCGGCTGGTATCTTTGGTATGTTTTCCTTTAGGAGAATAATCCCAATGGTCACCAGGGTATTGTAAATTAGGCTTAAGAGGCCGGTCAACACTTGTTTACCCATCAAAACATGGTAATACTAAATAAAATATTGTGACAAAACCGTTCTATGGATTT
>CABEEJ010009407.1:0-18670 GCA_901482245.1 Timema douglasi
AAAAAATAGTTTAATTCTAATGTGTACATAATCTTGAATAACTATTTCAAACTGTGCTAAATTTTTTACACTTTAAATAATTGATTGGGGTAATATTATTTACATAATTAAATACTTCTTTGAGTATTTTGCCAACCCACATAAACAACTGGGAAAATATGAGTTTTTAAGTAATATACATTAATGATTTTAAATATATAGCATCAAATAGCTAGCTATAGACCTGCATTTGTGTGCATGAGGATTAAACGTCGGGCTCTTCTGAACATTTTTACTATTGTCAGAAAGGTGAGAATTTAAATTACAGCTAGATGTACAAAGGGTGTTTTACTCTATACTATTTATCACATTACCTTCACTTAAATGCGGTTACATTTTGTCTAAATTATATCTTCCTCATTCCTTGCCTATGTGCATAGTACAGACGGGTAATAAGGTGCTCTTAAAAAAATTTATAGATTAGGGCTTAAGGCCCAGTTGGATGTAGTGACTATTGAGGGTGTTTTTTCTTAAATGGTTTCTCAGACTCCTCCCTTTCAAATAGGGGTACATTTCCTCTAAAATTCTACCGCCCTATCCTTACCCCATTAGTGTATTTAAATGCAAATAGCTTGGACAGATAGTGAAATGTTGTCCAAAAATAAAATAACACTGTTTTTCTTCTTAAACAACTCCTAGCTAATAATTATTAATAATATTAAATATGTTGACCTGGGAGTCTAGAGGTAAGGTAATGTGTAGAACTTCTGTACTGGGAGTCCGGGGTTCAATCCTCAGTCCCGGCATAGATTTATCTGATTGCCAAAACCTTCCTTCACCTCGACTTGTATTAATCACAACTTGAGAATGTGTGGAATGCTAGGCCTCCACCGTGGTTCGGATCCCACGTTAAACTGTAGGTGCTCCATTTCAGCTCACAGTCACCCTACCATTACATACTAGCATACGTGCGTGTAACCCGAACGGGTAGTAATATGAGGTGCTAATAATAATAATAATAATAATAATAATAACATTAAGTCGGTGAATAGCATTTGTGCCAAGGGGCCTCTTGTCCCAAACGTTCATGGCTTAGTAGGGCCACGTTCACTGACAAAGAAAGAGAATTAACGTTATAGCTTAGTTGGGCCACGACCACTGACCAGCGATAACATTGTTATAGCTTAGTTGGGCCACGTTCACTGACCAGCGAGAACATTGTTATAGCTTAGTTGGGCCACGTTCATTGACCAGCGATAACATTGTTATAGCTTAGTTGGGCCACGTTCACTGACAAAGAGGATTATCGTCATAGCTTAGTCGGGTCTCATTCACTGGCCAGGAGGACTATGAAAAGATCATAGACCTGCGAGTAGATATGAATTCGACCGTAGCAAACTTTTTGCCTTCTATTCGGCTAGGTTTGCTTAGGTTAGGTTATATTAGCTTATCCTTCCTTGTGTCTTACTATTCATCACTTGTGGTTTTTCGCTCAGCTTGAAAAAATATTTTCGACCATTCTAAATGGAGCACCACAACAGCCGGAGCAGAGTTAGTAACAGTACGCCTTGCTTACAATTTTCAAGAAGGAACTCGTGGACCAACTGTAATGTGGGATTAATGCTAACCCTTTAAACGTGGGTGAGCTCGTGACCTATCTGTAATGTGGGATTAACGATACCCTTTTTTTTATTTAGCACCGCATTTGGGTTCGTTTGGGTTATACGTTCGCTACCCTTTTAACCGCAGGTCATAACAGGTGTACATGACCCAACTGTAATACTCCCCTTTAAATAAACCCGCTTCAGTTGCCGAATGGTCTAATACCTAAGGCATCATCATCGTGTTAGACTAGACTGCTAATGATGGAAAGGCCGGGGTTCGAATACCAACCGGGTGTACTGAGGATAGTTTTTCTTAGATGGTATTCCACGTTCCCTTAAAAATGGGAGTAAACTTCCTGTAAATTCAAATATACTCATCCCTCATACATTAGCTTACGTAGTACATCGCTGTATAACCCGAACAGGCGGTAAGACGCGATTCTAAAACAAGTTTTGTTACTAATAATGTTTTAAACCAAGTAAATTTATTTTATTATTTTTTGAGAACATTACGGGGTATTAGGGCCGAGGACTCCAAACCACTAGTATTTTGACACATGTTGGAGATTAATAACTTTTCTTTGTTTGCGGTAAAATTTGAAATATTTGACTAACCAAAATAAAAAATTATATACGAGTATTGAGAATAATTGTTTATATAGTATTATTAGGCCTATATTAAGTTTATTGGATTACCAAATATATTTTTGGCTTGCCGTGCAAATTGATAATCAGATTTGGATGTTGGGGTGAAAAATGTTGCACCACACTGGCCTAAGCCATAGACAAGTTGGCCTAAACTTAGCCACTTGAGGAATCCTTGTACACCTTGGACGTGTTTCTTTTAAATTTTACAAATCAAATTGTAAGCATAGCACCTTAAACCAAGTAATCATTGGTGGAGGTAGCTCAGAAATTAAGAAGCCTATAAAGATAAAACTTTGAATAATTATTTAATGAAACCTGATTGTGTACTCGTCAAGAGAATCTTTTTTACTTCTATGTATTGAATCTGATGCCCCATACCACTTGACTACAAGTTCAGGTAGCTTAAATTATTATTATTATTGGTGTTTATAGGCCCGTAGACACAAAGAGGTAATTAGGGCCTTGCAAGATATTATAAAAACATAGTAAAATCTCCATAAGAGAAAATCCTAGTAAATAGTCCACCTGCGGACACAAAATAAAAATCAATATACAAAACTAAAAATTTGTAAAATATATAAAAAGAATAAAACTAAATAGGAGAAAAAACCCATTTGAGACAATTAATTGGAGTGCTCAATGGGCTATTAGTATGATTTGAGTGATATACCTGATTAAAAAAAAGACACAGATGTATACACTACATTAAAAATACAAAACAAACCTATTAAAATAAATTAAATAGGTTAAAATGACATAACAAATTAATTAAAATAGAATATGTTAAAATGACAAGACAAACATATTAGAGCATACTAGAAATGTTAAAAGGACAAAACAAAAATATCAAAGTATATTAAAAATGTTAAAAATAATCTCAATACGAGATAAAATCCAAATGAACCACCTTTTTAAAGTGACTCAAATGGCATTCAAAAGATTCGCCTGGCTTATTAAACGGAGCAAACATATTATACTATCCACACTGTCGCGTAGTAAAAAACAAGGGTCGCAATTAAAATTAAGAGCCAGGCGAATAGGGGCATCGCAAAGCTCACACATTAAAGGTGGATCCCCTCTTAATAAAAACCCATGGGTCAATGAAGTATGTCCAACGTGGAGTCTTTTCACGATGACCTCCTCTATTCTAGACTTTCATAAAGAAGAGGGGCATCTCGACAAACAGTCCCTAATGGAGCGCAGCTTGTTCTGAGCAGGGTTTGAAACCCAATGCTCGTGCCATGTGTGGAAGTCCCCGCGTTGAACATAACCATTTAGATCTAAAAACATGACACCTAAACCCACCTCAAGAATCAGGCGTGCTACCTCCTTGGCTGCCTGCTCCACCGTATCATTTCCTGAAAGACCAGCGGGACCAGGAATCCAGCGGAAGGTGAGCCAAGTGTTTAATAAATCAATTTTTAAAGTTTTCTCGTGTATTATCTGCACGAGGGAATTCCAGGAGTATAAAGTGAAAAATTCCAAAAGAGCACAAGGAATCCGTGCAGATGAGAACAGAACGGTGACAATAACGGTATACAAAACACAAAGATTTAAAAATGGCGTATAGTTCCACCATAAAAACACTGGATTCACCAGTTAAATCAAATTTAAAATTAGTCCCTTCCACAACGAAAGCACATTCCACGGAAGCTCCAGATTTAGTGCCAGCAGTGAAGATGAGCTTGAATACCAGAAAGCGAATGGAGAGGAGCTCGTTAAAGGTACCCCCATATATAATATTAGGGGGGAGGAGTGCTTAAGGGAACTTAGCAATATCGAAATGTAATCGAGGCAGGCGTATCTTTCAGGGAGAGACTTGAACTGGAGATGTGGGGATAGTCTTTGGCAGAACTATACCACACGTGTAAAAACCGACAGCATCCTAATTCCAACTGGCCTTGTACTACACCATTTGGTTTCATACAAGTCACGGTTGTGGTGATAGAACACAGGACAGTAGGTTACATGTTTTGGCATATAATGAAGTTTCGATACGTAAGATACCAGAAAATAAGACCTACAACAAGAAGGAGGGGGATCACCGGCGTCGGCACAGTTGTCATTACAGGACTGGTACGAAAAACACATGCATCCAGTCAACTACCTGCATGGTGGACACTATCTAGCTGAGCCATAAACAAAACTGCCGTAATCAAGTTTTGATCTCACCAAGGCCCTATAGAGGCGCATTAAGGTTTCCCTATCAGCACCCCAAGAGTGACCACTAACTACTTTAAGCAGGTTGATTGCTTTTACACAACTCAAATCCAGGTATTTTATGTGGGTAATCCACGTTAATTTAAAATCAAATCAAAGTCCCAGGAACCTTACGGTCTCTGCATTGTCTGTGGAAGTGGACGACCGTCGTCTTTGCTGTGGAAAAGCGAAAGCCATTACGCGATAGCCACTCCCAAAGATTGTTGACAGAGAGTTGAATCTGCCGTTCAGCCGTTATGGCAACTCAATGAACTGCAATAAATTGCGTTGTTATCCACGAAAAGGCATGAACGGACAGGTAGGCGTACATTGTCCACAATGCCAATTATTGCAATAGCGAACAACGTACAGCTCAATGTACTGCCCTGAGGCATACCATTTTCTTGAATAAAATCATCGGACACGGTATTGTTTACCCTTACCCGGAAGTGTCTATCTGACATAAAATATCAATAAAAACAGGGAGGTTCTCTCGGAACCCCCAGTTAAAAAGGGTATTTAAAATACCGTACCGCCAGGTGGTGTCGTACGCCTTCTCCAAGCCAAAAAAGACACCCACAAGGTGCTGTTTTTTGAGGAAAGCGTCACGAATAGACGTCTCAAGACGGACAAGATGATCCACCGTGGATTGGTTAAGGCGGAAACCACATTGAATATTGGATAGCAGATTGCGGGATTCCAAATACCATATTAATTGTTTAATTATTTAGTTTTCTGATATTTTGCAAACACAACTAGTTAATGCTTTGGGTTTATAGCTAGTTTGCTATAATTTATCTTTGCCCCTTTTATGTATGTGCTTGCCTCCAAAGTGATTAGAACTGATGAGATTCCCAAACACTATTGTAAAGGCCTAAAAAGTATGCCCGTCTGGCAGGGGGCAGCTGACACAACATCTCATAATGAATGTCGTCAGGACCGGAAGCCGAGCTGCCCAGCTGGGACGGGGCAAGGGTCAGTTCATTTAAGGTAAAGGGGGAGTTATACTCTTCCTCTCAACTTTGACCAAAATCAATAGTATGGTGTTCGATGTTCCGTTTATGCACTGTGAACTCATTAGAGTAGCTCGCAGTGCTATAGATTGTGGTGAACATCGAACCCAATACACTGACGATCTCCATAGGGGAAGAGACAAGCGAACCATTAAACATGAGGACAGGTATATTATTTATAGTATTTTTGCTACTAAGTAATCTACAAATATTATCCCAAACATTTGTTGTGGGAGTGGAAATTGTAAGGGTTGAAATAAACTGTCTCCAAAACTCTCTTCTGCTTTCACGAATGACACGATGAGCCCAAGCACGTAGACTCCTGAATGACTCAGATTCTTCAAAGTAATACGTCCTTGAAAGAGACGTAGGGTCCTTCTACGGTCAGAAATAGCCAACTGACAATCCTTGTCCCACCAGGGGACAGGACAGTAGCGCGTATTTGGTGAATATTTAGGGATACCACTGTAATGACCGTCGAAGTAAAATATCCTGTCTTAGCATTGTCGTCAGGAAAATAGGTTCCATCAAATACGGCGATCTCGCGAACCCTATCCCAGTCTGCATATTTAAGCACCCATTGGGGTACCCACGCTATACAGGGAGGATCTTGAAGTGGTGAAAGAAGAATAGGATAATGATCGGTGCCACATGGGTCCTGGTCAACCTCCTAAAGGAAGTGAGCAGCAATCCCGAGGCTACAGAAAGCTAAGTTAATGACAGAGGATACACCATTAAAGGTGGATAAGTGTTTCTAAGTCTCTGTGCTCGTTTACACCGGGTTTCCCGAAATAAGAGTATCACCTGCCATACCCCACGGGCGTCTGTATAGCTTGACCCCCACACCAGGTTTTATACATCGTACCCACGAAGCATTGGGTGATCAGTAGGGTGGAAGTGGGTCTCCTGCAAAAACAAGATGGAAGAATGCAGGGAAGAAATCAGTTGTTTAATTTCCTCTACACGAGTATAAAAACCTCTACAATCTCATTGTAGTAGCGACATTAATTTATGTGAAATATTTTTATCCACGCAATCCATAACACTATCCCTAACAAATAAAAAAAAATGAACATTTTGGACCCACGTGTCTGAGAGATCCTCTCCTGGACCTCTCTCTTTATAGGAGGTTTTTGTTTTACCAGGAGAGATTGGGGTACCGTGTCCTTTCACGAAGAATTAGACGCCAACTTCAACCTATTTTTTATTTTATTTTTATTACGGAGGTCACTCACTGGGATCTTTTTATAGCATCAGTGGGATTCGCCTTCACAGCCTCACCTCTGGCATCAAAGAGGAAATAATAGTCGGCTAGACAACGGCCCCCGAGGTGAATCTGGGGGTGTTCCCAGGGTAGAATCATGGGTGTTCCTTGAGGTGGACCCAGGGGAATTCTCCGAGGTGAGCTCGGGGGATTTCCCAGACTTGGACTCGGAGGTGTTCTCAAAGGTGGACTCAGGGGTGTTCCCCGAGCTGGGACCGTGGGTATTTCCCGAGGAAGGTTCCTCGGTGGTATGGGTGGGGGAGACGACCTCTGTGGCAGTTTCGCCTCCTTTACAAATTTTTGCACCACCGTAGTTAGCGCGGTATCGCTGTATATGTTTCGAATAGAGATCAATAGCACATATCGTATGGACGTCTTAAAAATATTAACTGCGGAATGTAAGTTGGGACAATTTATATTCAGGCTAACAATTTGGCTGTATGATGTATGAAATACCGGAGCTTGCCTGGATACATAGTCCTTGCATGCCTGAGCATATGGGATCTGCTTTTCAGTTTGAATCTCTAGGACTTTTTAATCCACCTTCCATTTAAGACAGGCCCGTGACCATGCAGAATGTGTACCCTTGCAATTTACGCAGAATTTACGAGACTCACACAGTTTATTGTGAGCTTCCTTTCCGCAATCTGTGCAGGTTAGCTTACCACGGCATTGCAGCTTCCTATGCACAAATTCCCGGAACTGAAAGCAGCGCCGAGGGTTAGGGATATACGGCTGGACCCTAAGCACGTGGAAACCTGCTCGGACCTCCTTTAAAAGAGTAGGAGTCGCAAAAGTGAGAATATATGTATCTGTCTTTTTCTCGTTTCGTTTTTTTTGTATAACAATGCGGTATACTTCAGTTATATGTTGAGGGGAAAGCTCCTCACAAATCTCCTTAATGCACACACAGTCGAGGTCATAGCAATTGACCACTCCCCTGCGAACATTTAGGAACTTGTGTGAGTACAACTTTACCTGTAACTGAGCCAAACTGCTCTCAACCGTATTTATTTTATAGGCATTATGTTGGTTGTCTGAATGTCTGTCATAGTCTGCATCATAATAGTGCCATTATGGAGTTTTCTTACTAAGACGTCCGATTTCGCTACACTATTTATTATTCTTTCGAGTATAAATGGGATGACACGCTTAAGGTTCTAATTGTCCTCTACTCGAGACAGAACCAGGAAGCGGGGGTGGGGCCTCACCACTTCCTGGGCTAAATTGGAAATGGGAGTGGACATCCTTACCCATTTCCACTTAATTCCACAATTACGGTCTTGTGAGGTACCAAGCAATATGCTGCCAGTGGGGTTTGGCAGTACGATGCTAGTGGAGAGTAAGGTGTCAGCTGTGACAGTTAAATTGGCCATGACATTTTTTGGGACAGCCTGCATAGTACTTGGAACCTAGACCTAGGGTGATTCCAGTTGGTACTACCACGTAAGGCCCTGTTAACTTTTCAGACGGGGAGCCCCACACGACGCTAGGCATGACAACCTTCGCATGAGGCACCGCCANCAGGAGAAAGGTCCTCGTAGCAAGTGTGTGCAGGAAAGTGCTAATTTTACGTACGGACCCTCATGAACGCAACCGGTCTTTTCTCAAGGTAGGGTACCCGGTTATTGTCATCCCTAAGGCCCTTATACTAAAATATTACAACCGGCGCACTTTCATAGTGCAGCTTAAGTGCA
Source organism: Timema douglasi (assembly GCA_901482245.1). Classification (NCBI taxonomy): domain Eukaryota; kingdom Metazoa; phylum Arthropoda; class Insecta; order Phasmatodea; family Timematidae; genus Timema; species Timema douglasi. The sequence continues at coordinate 8,405 of CABEEJ010009407.1, forward strand.
CTGGTATCTAATAATTGTCTGAGCAAAGCCATGTTAGTTGCCAAGGTCGTCAACGGATAGGCCTAAGATCTTCCATGCAGAACTGAATGGCAGGGGAAGGAAAGAAAGAAAGAAGTAAGGAAATAGCATGAGAAGGGTGAAGAAGGAATAAAAGAGAAATAGAAAAGAAGGTGAAAGGAAAGATATAGGATAGATTTTCCTGCATGAGGTACATTATTTACGGAAGCCACCCCTTTAAGTCACCTCTTACGACAAGCAGGGGTTACTGCGGGACTATTCTCCCACAGGAAGAAGGTAGCTTAAAATCAAACAAAAAATATAAAGCTTAACTTTGGCATAAGTTTACGTAGTTAAAGAAACTTAATGCTATGCATCTTGGGTATATTATTTTTACTTTAACATATGCCTATATTACGAGTTTTACGCCTTAAATTACGTGCCCAGTTGTGTGGATGGTTGCCAAACCAAAAAATATAAAAAGTGAAAATTTGGCATATTTACTTAAATAAACTTGAAAATCAAATAGATAAAGCTATTATTTATGCATTTCAGTGAGGATTACTCCATCTGGATATCATATTCTGAAAATTCAAAAATTACACCTCGACACGGGAATTGAACACGGGACCTTTGGCTTAGTACGCCAATGCTCTTACCACTGAGATATCCAGGATTCGTCCCATGCCCAGGGTCATTCTTCACTCATATTTTAAGGCAAAGTCTATGATGGACGTGCGAAAATCGTCGGCTACAAATGTTTGATTTTATTAAGATCACGAGTTATCAGATAACGCAGTCACCTTTAACTCGGTAGTTGACTTATTTCAGCCATTTGTACAAGTATTATAACTGTACGGGATTGCATACCTAAGAATCAAATAGTCAAAGCTATTATTTATGCATTTTAGTGATAAGACATTTTAGTCATAGACTCTGCCTTAAAATATGAGTGAAGAGTGAAAAATGACCATAGGCACGGCACGAATCCTGGATAGCTCAGTGGTAAGATCATTGGCGTACTAAGCCAAGGGTCCCAGGCTCGATTCCCGTGTCCAGGTGTCATTTTCCAATTTTCATAATATGAAAAATTGAGATTTTTCATTTTTTATTTACTTTGAGATATTGCGATTCTTACTCTTAGAATGTGTGACCTCTGCCAATGGTATCTCTAAAATTAAGTAAAAATAACAAGTTCAAAATTTACATAGACTTGCATGCTTAAGAAAACCTTAGGCTATGTCCATAGCTAAAGTATTTTCTGTTACTTTAAAAATGTTACACACTAAACGGCTTAAGTCACGTGATCTGTGTGGGTAGGTTCTAAACAAAGAAACGTAGGTAATAAAAAATTTGCATTTGTTCTTAGTATACCTCAGGTGTGAATATTTGGCGTATTTTTTGAAAATGTACACCCATTGATGCGTAAGATTTCATGACTACCGATGTGGGAGCATTTGAATTAAGTAATTAACTACACAGGTTTGACTACTTTTACTAAACGTTCTGATATAATATTTTAGCTACGGTGGAACGGAGTCAAACCCCGCCTCTTGAGAACAAAGGGGAAACTACTTGAATAAAGAAGTAGCAGCTCCGGTTTATAAAAATTAGATTAACGGACGGAGAGTTCGTTGTGCTGATCACATGACACCATTTATCCGAAAATGTTAGCACTATCATCGCTTATGGGAGTGGCCTCTCGGTCGGTTTGGCTCGATTATGGACTCACGTCATGGAGTTGTTGTTTTTTAGCACCGCGTCTTAATACCTGCTCGAGTTATACGCTTTTGTACTAATGACACTAATGGTTTTAGTATTTAGGAAGGTTATATTTATAAGAAGTGTATACGCATTTATGTGGAGGGAGAGTAGAAACACATTTTGAAAAACCCACCTTAAGTATACCCGACTCGGAATCGAAGGTCGATCCCTCAATTATCGGCAGTTTAGTCCACTGAGAGAGTAGCGAAACTATTCAATTTATTCGTAAATTTTTGTGTGTTCATTTTATGTTGTTAATATTTAAGGTCTCACCAAGGCTGGTTGTTTCCATATCTTGAGCTTCAGGTGATTTACAATTATATATTATTATTATTATTATTATTATTAACACGTTTTATTACCCGTTCGGCTTATACGCACTTACGTTAATGTGTAATGGTAGGGTGATTGTGAGATGAAATTGAGGGCCTAGAGGTTAACGTGGGATCCGAACTACGGTTGAGGCCTGGCATTCCACACATTCATAAGTTGGAATTAATGTACGTCTTGTCAGAGGTGAAGAAAGAGTTTGGTGATCAAATAAATCTTTGCTGGGACCGAGGGTTGAACCCCGCACTCCCAGCACAGAAGTCTGACATCTTACTCCTAGACCACCAGGTCACCTACTATATATTGTTAACCTAGGTTCGAATAGCTATACGTTTAATTGAAACTTTGTATTCGTATTTTTTGAAAGAAATCGTGGCACTATTAATAATTACTATCAACAATTCTTTAAAAACCCATCGTAAGTATAATTTTTATTCGATTTACTATTGCTTGGACACAAAGCGATATAAATTATTTTCAGTTATGCTTTAGCTAGAAAAGTGTATAAAACAATTTTTACGAGGAATGGTAAACAAAATTATAACTAGTATGAGATTATAATTTAATTATGTAAAAAATTATAGCTAGTATGAAATTATAATCTAAGTATGTAAAAAATAAAGGTTCTTTGTTTTTAAAATCAGGCCTACCTTAGCAAAAAAAAGTAAAGGATAGTTAAAATTACAAACTATGTAACATGGATCTTCATGTGTCATTTTGAAGTTTGTTTTCCCTTCGTTAACATAGTAGTACGCGTTGGTGCCATTAAACATATTATAGGTGATACTAAAGAATGCATACTTTATTCCATTTATAAAATTAACCCACGCTTTATTTGGTATACCGTTTCACTTTAACACAAACTTTTAAGAGTAGCTATCAATATTCCTTTTTTATAACACCCTTTATAAAATGCATAAAAATCTGATTTTCTTGTTTCTTTTTTTTTTCAGTCTTTTTGAATCTTATTCTCGTTTTTTCCGATACTCTACGCCACTTTAATGAGCCCCAAGCCTATCCTATGGGAGAAAGCAATCTATATTCCCCGGCTATCTTATCTGGTTACGTGTCATCCTTCGTTAACTTACGCTCATTAAATTTACGAAAAGTCTTGCTCATTACCTTCTATACGTTCAACTTCTCTCCCATTCATTCTTTTTTTTAAACAAGAATTTATGAGTCACATTTATTACGCTCGTCAAGAAAAAAAAGATGACAGAAAGAAAGTTAACTTATTTATATTGCATCCTTAAACAGGTGGTGAACGTAGGTGAATAAAAATTACTTTAGAAGTTAAAAAAGTGTTGTACATTAAAACAGTTTTGATTACTTTGATTTAATTTATGGAATTATGATGTAAGTTCATGTTTAAAGTTTTCAAGTTTAATAAATAATTGATTGCATTATAAGAATAGCGTATTAATACTGCACTCAGCACTTCTGAATAGTAAATAGTAAATAGTTGCTATAAAGCTACTGTTATAGATAGAACAACAGTTTTTATAGCTCTGAACAAATTTTGTTAGCAATCCTTAAACAATATTTTAATTCATATTAAAACAATTTCAAGAACGTTGCCTACTTGAAGATGTCAAAGCTATTTTGTGAAGCGGGCTGCATCTTAACTTGACGCACCTAAACAGTCTAAGCACTATCATACTTAGACGCCAATGTACGAAATAGAGAGGAGGGGGATAAAATGCCAAGGTCACCCTGAGAGTGCTCTTGTGTATGTACCGATAACCCTTTCCCTCTTCCTCTGACGAGTTTATACAGTCACTTTAGTATAAGCCCCTTGAAAACATTGACTTGCTTTTAAATTTTACCTTTTTTCTTGTTTCCTATTCTAGATTGACATTTGCTACAAATGACTTTTTTAATCTACATCCTGTCAAGAAGAATCCTACAGGATATTTTCGTGACAAAGCCAAATATCCTAGGTTGTAAATGATTTATAAAAAATAAGTTTACAAAACACCACTTAAATATAAAAAATAATAGCTCTATGAAAACTGTAGGACTAACGTTATATCCTTATAACACTTGCTGAGTATAATAAATTCACTAACGTGGGACATACTATCTTGACCGTCGGTGACGTCCTTAACCATAATGCATTAAGGTTAAGATACATTAGAAACAACACTTTAATAATTCTGTTGAATTGTTTACAAAAACAATGTAAAATATTTTGGTAAGTCATCAAAAATAGGTTAAGTGTTATCTCACTGTTAAGCTGGAGGCGTAGTTTGACCTCCAATAACATGGATGCAGGAACGTGGAAAATCCCTTCAAACACATTTTCCAGGACCTCAGAGACCTCTTTTAACCATAACCTAAACTACATTAAAATATATTATGATTGTTTAAGAGATAACAGCACTAGCTCAATTCAACTTAAAATGTGATATTTCCCCCTTTTCTCCTGTACCCTCAATTTGATACCACCCTCACTACTACCTCTTCTCTACGACCATGGATAGACTAAAAGGGGGGTGGGTGGAATCAAAGGGACATGAATACAGGCAAAACATTGTAAAGATTTAAATAACAATATGAATGGTTTATTCAAAGGTAATAACAATAACAATATACATGGCCTCAAAGGTCAAACGGAGGTATGTTAGAAATCCATTAATAATAACTTATTTATTATTTGCGCGGTACGTTTATGAGTATGTTACTGAACAAGTAACATCTCCTACAGTCAACTGGGTCAGTCTTGAAGAGACAGAACATCCCATAATGTTGAATTTAGAACAAATTATTAATCATTATATATCGAACCAGATATTTATGTGATGACAAAAATAAGAGCCTAATGGGCAACTTTAAATGGTTACAAAAAGTGTCTGATTCACTCCAGTGAATGCAGACATAAAAAGGTTAAATTTAAATGTTAATATCATTCAGATATTTTAAACAACGCGAGAGTTTGGCTTACAGACTTTAAGTCAAACTCCCGCGGGACTATTAGATGTCGACACGAAAAAGAGACGTAAACAAGAACCCTACTTGTTAATAATTAGTCGTATAGTAGTCGAAGCATTGCATAGTTATGAAACCAGCCATTTATAGCAAAATATTTGGAAAAATAAAAAATCTATTACATTAAATTATATTAAATTAATCAACCAGCAAAAGTTACATTCTTTAAGTCCCATTATAATCAACAAAAGAAACAATACCAAAAAAGGTGACATTACTATTGCTGATGACCACAATTTCAAGACAATTTACATTTAATACGTCGGATGACAAATTAATTAATAATTGTGATTATCTAAAGTTTTAAGTAACATGACAGATGGTAGCGCCCAAGTAGCGACAGAAAATAATGAGTGTTTCATATCAAAATTTACTCATATCAATAAACATTTTAGTTATCAAAAATTACAACGCCTATTCTGGCTAATACAAAATATTACGTTAATCTAGAGTTCAAATATAAACACGCCATAGTTTATGTCCGTAGAATATTACGTATAATAGTTTATCCTGATTTTGTCCAAGTGCAGGACAGCCTCTCCTGAAACGTTGAAATCAAATAGTCAATTTTGTATACCGACACATTGTTATATATAGGAACTCGTTGCTAGGGTAGGATGGTGGGGAATTTGAACACTTGGTCGGTGACGTCACTTCAGCCATCTTGAAGCTAGCATTAAATCACGCAGACCATCGACCAGCTCGTGGAATTGGGTTACGCAGGGATGATCACGTACGCCCGTTGTTTACATATACTCTTTAGACCTCTTCAATCGAGATGTCTTCAGTCATACAATGTTTCGGCGGTAGAGGACGTTTCGTCCACCAGAGTGTGGGATAGTCGCCGTCCACCGCTCTAGGGAAATCTTGGCCGGCCCATTTTAGTTTAACTTCGACAAGGACGGTCAGAACATCAGCTGCGGGCTCACCATAGCTCGCTCAGCCCACTCGTCAAACTAGGACACGACGTGTGTAGGCCCCTACTTGGAGGTTGTTCTAGCCAGAAGATACAAATGGTAATTACATTAGCAGATTTAGATTGCAAGGAGTTTATTCTTGTTAAGATGCGATACACACAAATATAAAAACTAGCCTTTAAATACTAGGCAAGTATTTATTTATAATATTTTGATATATCTGTGGCAGTTTGTGCCATAAAGGTTATGTAGCTGCCACGGGAAATCCATTATATTACGAGAGTTGTGCCTTATCAGAGTCGACCAATTGATCTCGAGGCATTTTTCAGTCAATCGTGTAAGAAAACTACCTCATAATTTAAAGTCGATCTTTGTGTTTTTGAAACTCGCCATACATCAAATACTTTCAAAGAATATGAAAATATAAATTTTATTTATTCTACAATGTTTTTTATAAAGGTGGGTTCATAAATATTGAGGAAAGATTAAATTTAAAAAAAGTTTAAACAACAACATAAATGCTACGGTGCACCGCACAGACTTTCTCTCGCCTTTATCTTAAAATAGACATTGACTAAAAACTCGTAATATTTGTAAAATTAGATAGTAGGGCTATAATATATTGCTATAGAAACATTGCACCAAAGATCATAAATGAAAGAATAAACCCTGTTATTATTAGCACCGCGTCTTACTATCCGTTCGGGCTATACGCAGATAAACACTGTTACTCTATGGCATTGGGACCTAGGAACATTGTTACAGAAAAGTTGAGAAAAGAGAAACATCTTTGTCCACCAAAAGAGCATAAGAATTAAATTCATTTTAAAAGACCTGAAGTTTTTTTTAAAAAATGCATGTATTTGCTTATAGCTCAGAAACAATTGATTTTATAACATTATATTTCAACTAAAAGATGTTTATCTCAAATAATAGGCCTACTACATCTTTACATTAATAAGTTATTTGATATCTCAAATATTAACGGAAAAATCATGAAAATTGGCAAATTTTTCACATGTAAAGTACCCTCAGCATCATTTTCATGAGAAAATGAGAGTTGCTATTTTATTTAGAATGAAAAACAGTGTTTAGATATAAAATTTAATCAATATTGTTATAGCAAATTTCAAGAAAATTGATCTTTTCTCCATTTGCTCTAGAGTAAACTTCCCTTAAATTTAGGGTTGGACATCTAATTAAAAAAACTCGAGAGGACCTTATGAAAACCCCAAATACCAAGTTTGAGCCCAATAGTTAAAATAATTTCTGCCTTAGCCTGAGGTACAGACAAACGGCATCGCGTAAACAACTTTTTTGGTTTCAAGGGGTCATTAAACGTCGACATCTATCAAAATCTCAAATTCTAATGGTTTGACGATCACAATAGTTTCTCTCTAAGGTGTCGATAGAAAGTAAAAAGGTTAATCGTAGGACCTTTGATAAGTGTGAAAGTCGATTGAGGCCTAAATAGGTAATCTGGCTTAAACCGTGCAACCAACTATGCGGATATCAAAAGGGTTAGAGGAAGTCTTGATACCATGACATTTGATTCTTACAGGTGTGCTACAATCAGTAACCCATTTCACGATTAACTGCATTCACAAATTCTATTTATTGCTTTTGAAGTGCTGAGTGAATTTAATAAAATTATCTTGAAAAGGTTCATAGCTCACGTTAATTGGACTAAATTATTTAATATAATTTTGAATCTATTTGTAAGATATTATATTTAAAAGAATAAAGTAGTAAAATAACAATGAAATTTAAACCCAATTCGATGACCGCCTTTAAGGCGTCACTCTAATGAGGCTGGGCTGCTGATGATAAGGAGATCAGAGATCGAATCCCGTCTGGTGAACTGCTTAAAAATTTTCAAATATAAAAATCTATCCTTAATCTTTAGCAAAAAACAACAAACATGATTAAGTGTTAACTGTTAAGGATTTACTATAAATGTGCTACCATTGTTGTGGCTCTGTATTTATTAAACATGTTATCCTTTAACTGTACTGGTGGTCACATGAGCTAAGGTGTCAAACACATCTGGTCTTGTTTGCCAGTGACGAGTAGGTCGGAGTTTGTATTCCTGCTGGGTGCATTGAAAGTGTATTTTTCCTAAAATACTTCTTATTCTTTCTCCACGCAAATTCAGAAGCATTTTCTTTAAACTGGACCTTTCTCACTCCAATAGCATTATTTCAAATATCATCGAGTAATTAGACGGCTAGTAAGGAAAATGTGACGTACATAAATATAAAAACTAACTTTTAAATATTAAGGAAGCAGTTATGTATAGGTCCGTAACCTTATCTCAGTCGGTAGCGTGTCTGTCTACTGGGCTAAATGTCCTGGGCTCAATTCCAGTAATGGCTGAAAAATTTATCATTAGTGAAATGAGGATCCTTTCAAGGCGATGAATTAACGGCCGGGGTCTTGATGTTGTGTCTGTTCTGGATTTAAGTTAGTTAATAAGTTGTGTGCTGATATAAGCAGTCGTTTCAGAAAGTGTACGTTAGTTACTCCCAAAAAAAATATTTATAATGTTATGATTGATTTGTTACAGTTTTCTAGATCGGAGCCGCTTTTTTTTCAAGTGGCTCTTCATTTGTCCTCACGAGGCTGAGTTGACCACGTTAGAGACTCACTTGTTCACAGGAAAATCTGTAAGCACCTGGGATTGAACCCAGGACCTCTGAATCTATAGCCAGGAACTCTGACCACTATACCACAGAGGTGAACTGATAGTCTTTAGTTAATATAATTAATTTTGAGTTTAAATTGGTGTGTTCCATGTGGCTCAAGAACGTTTAAGTACCAAGTAAATAATTCAAAACATGGAATAACCTTTGGTAATTCATAATTGATTTTGGTGTGATTCTATTAACAAAAGTCATACCTAAAATAATGGGCTGGTTGTATAATTGAAACGGCTGTGATAATCTTAAAATATAAAATATACAAATACTAAGGAAATACATGTGTGCGGTATTAAAAGATGAGATTTTTCGCACATGCTTTAAATTATCAAACACAGATAAAACAAATTAAGCAACTACCGGCCTACCTTTGATAACTGTGAATGAGAATACCTGGAGCGAAGATATGATGGCTGGAGCGCGCCGATCCTAGTTCTTGAGTAATTAATTATTTCACACAAGAGAAATTCATTGTTTTGTGCCCCGAAGCTAAAGACGATTAGTTCACACATTTATTTGCGTGCTTGAGTATGTATGGTCAACCCCACGTGCATTCTAAAAAAAACACGTGGTACATTCTAGCCTAGAGCCATCAGGAGAAAAAGGTATGAATTGAAGCAAATGACAAGAAATCAGTACGATGCTGTCACCTAACGTTAATTAATGTAAATAATTAAAACAAAGAATAGATCATACCTAGCTCAGTTTGACATATTCATACTAAGAAACATGTTTTTAAGTTAAATATAAATATTTCAGACATAAATTTATTAATTTTAACAAGAATAATGCCGGAAACCGCACTTTGATACGGTGTATGATCCAAGATTAATCGATCGTGAGCTATCAGTTGTAGCATGTAATATTAATAGCCCCGCATCTTAATACACGTCCGGGTCATACGCACTCACGCTAATGTGTAATGATAAGGGAATTGTGAGATGAAATGGAGGACCTACAGTTTAACGTGGAATCCGAACCACGGAGGAGGTCTGGCATATACACACATTTACAAATTGTGATTAATGCACGTCTTGTCAGAGGTGAAGGAAAGGTTTGGTAATCAGATAAATCTGTTCCGGGACCGAGTATTGAACCCCGGACCTCCAGCACAGAAGTCCGACACCTTACCTCTATATCACCAGGTCACCTTGTAGCATGTAAAAGCGCCAATTTTACATGTACAAATAAAAAATACCATAAATATAATTAACAATGTGATTACAAGTGCTAATATATTGAAATACTATGTGTCAGGTGTTAACTCACTGTGGATTTATATTGCCGGGAAACACCAAAGATCCAGGAAAGCTTGCCCAATTGATCGGTAGAACCACCAGAAAATCAACATCTTACTCTCAAGCCACGCTCCCAAGAAAAGGCTGATAATTTTCTCTGAGCGCCACACCAGCAAAGAGCGCTAGTGGTGCCTCAACGAAATTTCGCAACTTACCCCCCTTCTCTCCTTAGATGTCCAGATGCTAAATTATTATTATTATTATTATTGTTTTGAGGCCCATCGACACATTGAGGTCATTAGGGCCTTGAAATATATTAAAACTTAGTCTAAT
>CABEEJ010009408.1:0-18669 GCA_901482245.1 Timema douglasi
AAATGGAGGACCTACAGTTTAACGTGGAATCCGAACCACGGTGGAGGCCTGGCGTTCCCCACATTCACAAGATGTCTTGTCAGAGGCGAAGGAAGGGTTTGACAATCAGCTAAATCTGTGCCGGGACCAAGGATTGAACCCCGGACCCCCAGCACAGAGGTCTGACACCTTACCCCTAGACCACCAGATCACCTGTGATACTAAATAACTTATCATTGTAAAGCTGTAGTTCTATTAAAAATAGATCTGTTTTGTTTGAAATATATATTCATAAAACCAATAGTTCCTGAGCTATATGCCAATATATATATTTGCCAATTTTAAAGTGATTGTTATGCCCTTTGATGGAATGTTTCTGCAAAAATGTATATTATTTCGTTTCACAAGCCCTACAAGCTTTTAGAAAATGTCCCCACCTATTTTAAGATTAAAGAGAGAGAAAATGTTTGCGGTGCACCATACAATTTAGTTTTACTTAAGGGCCTAATATGTTCAATGATAACATAGTTTGATCCGTTTATAACAATAATAAGTAATAACAATAATAATGTAGGTGTTCTCCTGGACAACAAACTCTACTTTTCCATTTTAAATTTATTACCTTTTCATTTCAGAATGACTGTATTTATGCTTGTACTATGTCTTGGTTAGATGAGATCTAAGCTTGAATATGTTAGTGTTGCTCGGCGTTACATCACTTTACATCAGATCGGAGAAAGTTCAATGTACATTTGTTGCTGCTTGCTGTGATAAATTCTTTACTAACCGGGTCTAGTATGAGTAAGACAAAATTATAAACCTTTTAAGGCTTCAAATTATTTTCCTGCGCAGACTTTATTGTGATGCCCTTTTGGTTTTTAACATTTTCAAGAGCAATATTTATTGTAAGTCTGGCCCTGAACACGGAACTATTCGTATCCCTTCACAGGACTTTCAAAATTAAAAATTGTTTTTTTCTCAGAAACTCTTATAAGCTGAACCGCTGTATCCGTAGCGCAAATTCTAGGTTTTCCGAATTTAACTTTGTCACAAAAGAAGCTGAGATTCCCTATCATCAATATGCTTGGTTTTATATTTTGCAAAACTTTTCTTGATTAACTTTTACTTAAACAATTAAAATAATTATTGGTTTTATTAACGGTTCTTCAATGTCTCGTTCTTTGTACTCTATTTACTTTATTTATGTCACTATATAGTTATTTTTGTTTTCTAATTAATTGTTGTTGTACAGTATTTATATATGTTTCAGCGCTGCCCTGTTACAGGTATTATCACTGTTTGCTCACCATTATAATAAAGTAAATTGAAATGGAAGAAAAATATTAAATTTAGTGTACGCTCATGTCAGTACGTGCTATTATTGTATTATAGGCTAATTGGGAAATATGATTCAGATACAATTTTAAAAGAATTGCACCAGATTACGCCTGGAGAGAATATGAAAAAGTAGAATTTTTCAACAGTTTCACTTACACGTGGTGCATCTGTTCGGGGCCTAACGCCGCCATCCACTGGATGTCCCGCCATATCCTGCCGTATCGCTCGAGGGAGTCCCGAGCAAATACACTTTGTAAACTGTAACAATGGCCGTTGTTTCGCTTTGTGACAGCCCATGTGTACAAGAAAGTAATCTTGAGAGTCACAATAACACGACGTCAAGGCGTCGCGGCGACTGTTAAAACAAGAGCCAGACTGATATTGGCTACTGAGCTAACCTTCTCCCGATCTCCGTCAGCCCGCGTCACTTTCATATAGCCGCTGTTTTAGTTTATTATCTATACCCTGTTTACGGTAGGAGTGAAGGTGACAGCCGGAAGATTAATGTCAACCTATATTCGGAAATAATTATTGTATATTCTTACCAATACAAGTTTTATCAAACGTTTCTAATAATACTGCCCTAAGCCTTACAGTTTGATTGGCTAACTCATTGAAATAACAACATATATTAATAAAACTATTATTTTTTTATTGTAGTGTTGTGACAACAATATATAGTACAATACAATTAATAATGGCAATAATAGCAAGTGAAATATAATAATTAAAACAATTTTGTTAAATTTTAAACATGAATTTTAACATGACCACATTTTAAGACTCGAGTATATAGATCAAACAATTCAGATAAGTTATAGCAACTTCAATAACGTGGTGTAGAAACGATTATTTCTCTTGTCACGTTTTATTGTTACCATAAATATACTAAGTAAATGCATCAATAGCCACCGAGAAAATTAAATTAGTATAAATATACACCTCTTTGCCAATGTTAGATATAAATACGTATCTACAGTTTTTATTCTCAGTTATTTTATCAGCCTAGAAATTTTCTTTTTCCCATGTTGCCTTTAATTTCTTTGGCGGGTTGTTTCGTAGCACCGTGTAGTTCTTTAAACACTTCTACAAATTAACTGGGGTCAGGTGTAAAGATATAGGTATACTAGACTGTTCGACGTTGAGTGAAACGATTCACAAAAATTTGTTGTGCGGTTCATATACAATGAATATTCAGCTCAAATTTCTATACAGAACATCACATCCTCATATTGGGAATATCTGCTTAAAAAAATTAGAAATATTTTTTCCTTAGAAGTTTTTACATGTTTTAAGCCTACGAAGATACGTTAAAATAAAATGGAAATGTTAACAATTTTTTTTTTATACGGACGGAATCTACACCACATTTTCTAACGGCCAACCAAAAATCTTAGATAATTTAACTTTCAATATTATGATTTTCCAAATTTAACGTATTTGCAATAAAATTCTACAATTCTGTGTGACCATATTGAAAGTCATTCTTCGATTTCTTAAAATATTCCACTCAAAGAGAAAGAATATATTTTTGAGGTTTAAAATGTCAATTGAGTTAAGGTACTTTTTATTTGGTTTCCCTGTGCATCCGTGGACCATATACTTCAATTACCCAAAGTGGTGATCATGCGGTTTAAGCCGTTACACAAGTATTCCACAAGATTAACGTTGAGGGAGAGGCCAGGGTTAGAATCCCGGCAGGATGAACTCTAGGTGGTTTATCTCACAATCTGCCACGGTATGTGCTACCAGCCTTTTCCCGCGTATTAACGTTGAGGGCGAGGCCAGGGTTAGAATCCCGACAGGACGTACTCTAGGTGGTTTATCTCACAATCTGCCACGGTATGTGCTCCCAGCCTTTTCCCGCGTATTAACGTGCTCATTTAGTCAACACGTCCCTCCTCTCTCTTACACCTAAGATTGATCCGTTAAATGACCTGTCTTAAAAAGGCACGAAATAAAACAATAGTAGAAACATGTACTCCTCTGTGCCTGTCTGCCTAGCCTCGATATATTTGCATACTCGCTCTGTGTCTGATATTATATCTCTCTCTAGCGCGCGCTGTGCGTTACCAGGACATCACACATGCGGTGACATGACCTCATCACACACAAACACATAGCCTCCAGGAAAGGGAACGGGGTTCAACTCTTGATAAACCTCCCACAGAGCGTCTGACTCACTGAGATATACTAAATGGACTAGTGTGGTTTTAGTTAAGAGATCTATTTGGATACCCCGGACAAGTAAAATGAAAAATAGAGAGACTATCTACGATTGGGAGGAACTATCATAGGACCCTGATTCAAACCTGGCAGTGTCTAAAATAATCCTCACTACTATATAGGTATTTATTATTCTTGGTCAACAATATCTATTAGTAGTCCAGTACAGAAGCGTATTGAGGTGGGAAAATGGAATATCAAGCTGAAATTTTGTTAATTTATACAACTGACATCGTGGAGTAATAATTCGTTAGTCCCAAACAATTTCGGCTGGCCTAAATCCTTAATGGTGAAAAATAGGCCACCATATTGGATTTTTACTTTCTAGAGTCTAGTGGCTGAACAAAATATGATAGAAAGATACCATTTGCATAGAACCCCTAATTATATAATTGATTACAAGAATATGTATATTATGTGTTCACTACACATTTTTATCACACCGTACAGGCTACTTACTATTGTATGGTACTGGAAAGAAGACACAAATTTGGTTAAGAAGCTGTTTTTTTATTATTATTAAGACAGATGGGACTAAAACATGTTTAAAGTAAAAGCTATGGAGGGATAAAATTTACATAGAAATCATCCATAGTACATTTATATAGTTGGACATGAGAACCAGAACAATACAAAACGTGGCCTGTTCCAGCGCTCAATGAACACGTGCAAGTACGGAAACGTGACTTAGTCCGGTGTTGCAGTTTTGCTCTCTGTGTTTTACAATCAGTTTCCCGCTAGTTGTTCAGATTGTCACGCGTGTCAATAAATCGATGTGCGTTTTTACGTTGAATACGTTACAGTGAAATGTGAAATGTGTGTTATTTTCAAGGAGGGTGACAAGTCTACTGAGGTGAAAGCTGGTCTAGAAAATATTAGAAGAGTTACTGTGCTATAAAAAGATGGAATTTATAATCTACTTGTAGGAGAAAAAATGAGCAGAGCTGTATAGTAATAATTGTAGAAAGGCTTACACTGGAAGGGTGAAAGTCACGCACCACGAGGAAAAGTCTGGCCGGTATCTTAGAAGAGTGGATTCAAACTTTAATTTCAAGACAAAGTGTTTGTTTTGTAGGGAGCTTGCGGTTGTTAATAAGGAGCATCCCAAATGAAAACCAGTCGTCAGAGAGGCAACGACTTTGGAGATGAAGAAGTACTTTGCAGTGTTGTTCGCAAAATGAACCAATGATTGAGGACAAATTGTTGTTTCAATAATAAACTGTGTAAAAGATGTAGTTGGATAGCACCGCGATCACTATCCTCTATCTAGTAGCCTTGGATCTGTACCATCATGCACCACAGGAGTGCAAGCTAGCACTAATGCACAAGATGGTGCTATGAGATCACTGAGGTTTCAAGGAGGATAGACCCATAGTGGGGTGACAGTTCCCTCCTTGTCTCGCTGGGTGACTTCATTGTCTGCAAGTGCAAGCTAGCACTAATGCACAATATGGTGCTATGAGATCACTGAGGTTTCAAGGAGGATAGACCCATAGTGGGGTGACAGCTCCCTCCTTGTCTCGCTGGGTGACTTCATTGTCTGCAAGTGCAAGCTAGCACTAATGCACAAGATGGTGCACTGAGATCACTGAGGTTTCAAGGATGATAGACCCATAGTGGGGTGACAGCTCCCTCCTTGTCTCGCTGGGTGACTTCATTGTCTGCAAGTGCAAGTGTAGGTGACGTTTTACTGGCAAATCCTTATCAGCACGTGGGGTTGGGAGATTCTAGCTAGGCTAGGCACGCACTGAGCCCTTGGCTGGTTAGTGCTATCCGCACCATCTGGTAAAAGCCTCATGTAATAGGGGAGTTCAGTAGTTCAGTAAGTATTGTGGATCCCTGTTTCCTTTCACACTGAATTTCTATGAGCGAACACGAAAGGGCCTAGAAATCGTTCCAAGAGAGGTATTTTGGAGTAATTTACAGGGATATCTTACATACGACAATCAACATAGGACCGACGGAAGGAAGTTGTGCTACAGATTTTTATCACTTAAGAAAAATCCGTTGACCCCAGCTGGGTTTGAACCCAATAATATCGGGTCCTAAGTTGAGCACTTGCTCCAATACCACCGAGGTCAATATATATATAAATATAATATAATGGATCATGGCAATACAGCATGTAGATTAGTATAAATATGTATGCTATTTGTTAAGTTAGTTTGTAGGCCGTGTTCTGATATGACATTGTCTTTAGAAAGGGAGATTTTAAAACGAATATAATTTTAGGATTTGACCAACCTGTGATAAAATACAATTATTATTTTCATCTTACTATCCAGGATGAGTTGATAACATGCTCACTAGAAGGGTTTAACATAGGGATACGTATATCTCGATACGTGAATCGAGGATGCCAAGATAAGTAATCGCATGTGCGACACACTATCGAGTGATAGGCTGAAGAGAATAGGCGTCTTTTTATCTTCAGATGATTACTCGCTTAGCTCTTTCTTCTATTTTCAAATGGACGTAATCGACGTAATTGCAATTAGGATACCGTATGGAAATAATGGCAAGAAGTAAATATTGAATATATCTCATTCTGTGTGATCCTAATATTTTGGGCAGTACAATGTTTCGTAGAAGATATAATCAATAGAAACAAGTAAACCGGCTTAAGAATTTCATGATACCGTAACTTCCTTGTGACTGGGAATAGCCAGCAACTTTATATCGGTCAATATTTTTTATGAGTATGTTCTATTTTCAAATTCTCAACATATCTTTGTACAGGATGTAAATTAATTGGCGTCAAATATTCTAGGAGCGTATTCTCATCAATCAAACACCAAGAAAATATGTTCATATACTCTTATTTTCTGAGCTATAAGGAATTTTATTGTTCAATTAAATGAGCATCGGGTTCAACTGCGGGGACTTAAGCAGGCCAGTCAACGGATCCACCCCGACCAATCCATTTTGAGGAAAACCTTTAATAGCTCTAAAACTAAGCGTTTATAGACCCATGTTTATATGAACTCTTAATAATGTTTGGTTGATGGAATACACCCCTAGATTATTTGGCACTAATTGTTATACATCATAGATATAATATCGGTGTCCTTGCATATTTTAAATTATGATGGAAGAAAGAAACATTTGTATAGGGTGGAGTAGAAACACTTATAGGATCTATGCCGAGGAAAGTGATGGACAACATTCTGAGGTTTTTCTGACGTCCAGTGGAACTCACCTGAGTGATATCTTCAAAAAGTGAACCCGTGTACTATGTAGTTTGCTTTTATTTACCTTATTAATATTTACTTTTCAATTAAAGTGCTAATTTTCAAGTTACCAATCGTCTAAAAGTTTCTGCCTCAGCCTATACAATTAATATTCCTCGTGATTAGCGAAGCTTGGAAGATCGAAATGATCTTTAGGTTACTGAAATAACCGCTCATATTCGTTGATTGATAAAACATATTGTCACGGGAATTTTGAACCCTGGACCATCACACGTCAATTAAAGATTGTGTCTTAAAATGTGAGTGAAGGATGACCTTGAGCATAGCACGAATCCTGAATAGCTCAGTTGTAGGCTAAGTCATGAGTACTGGGTTCAATTCCCGTGTCCAGGTTTTAGTTTTCATTTTAAGAATAAGTTAAATAAGGTTTTATATTGTGTGTTGGCTGATGTTAAAAAGTTGTGTGCTTTGTTTCAAAACTTGCAGGAATAAATCGAACTAAATACAATCTGAAATTTAAACATAGCTTTTCTAACCGTAATGACATATCGAGTCATAAACTGGTTCAAACGATAATGCTTAAACAAGGCAAATAAACTACACTATATTAAAAAAAAAAATATTGTTCTGAGTCTTATTATAAGTCATTCGTGATACATTTGGTATTTTTGAAAGATAAAATTGAGAAGAGATTATCATAATTTTGTATACATATTAAAACATGTGTTTAAGTGTTGGTTTTATTTTTCAACCAGTATAAAATTATTTATTCATTTATAAATTATATGTGTGGCTATATTTCGTCAATTCTTTAGTTTATAATCTCTCAAGTGTACTATTCGGAACTCCTACACTGTGGTAGACGTGAAAGAAAGACTTCTTAGAAATATTGTATTGGAATGGAATGGAAGTATTATTATTACTACTATTATTATTATTAGCACCGCGTCTTACTACCCGTTCGGGTCATACGCACTTACGCTAATGTGTAATGGTAGGGTGATTGTGAGAAGGAGGCCTGGCATTCCCCACATTCACAAGATGTATTGTCAGAGGTGAAGGAAGGGTTTGGTAATCAGATAAATCCGTGCCGGGACCAAGGATTGATCCTCAGACCCCCAAAACATAAGTACGACACCTTACCCCTAGTCTGCCATGCCACCTTTGTTACTATAGCTATCTACCATCAAATAAATAAAATTCGTAAGTTTATTAGTTATCCTAAATTACCATAAAAATAACTTCAAAGAGTTACACGAAGCAATTGATATATATTTTTTTCTTGGTGTCCTTTGGTTTTTCTGACTAGGATCTTTATTGAATGCCCTCCCCTCCCCTCCACCACCCTCCCCGTCCCGTCACCCCAACCTCCCAGTAAATCTCCGTGTGCACCACTGTACAAACCTGTTCACATCGCTTAGGAGCATCATGTAGGAATATTACTTACATCACAACATTTAAACACAATCCTTGAAACATGTTGGGACATCATAACACACATTCTACTACACCCAATATCACTGCTGAGGGAACTGCAAGTCTTATGGAGAAAAACTTTATCTTCGCTCTCTCTCAGTTAACTGTTGTCAAATATCTTCGCTCTCGATTATGTCTGAAGGTACAGTAGCCCCACGGCTTCTTTGGTGCTGAGTGACAGCTTTGAAAAGTTACCAGACCAAATTATGTATCCCTACGCTGGACAATATGATCTGCAAAAACATGTTTTTAGCAGCTGTCACTTCTGACGGTCAAAATTTAGGTATATACCTAAATGTTGACTGTCAGAAGTCAGCTCTGAGCTGTCAGTCAGCACCAAAGAAGCCATGGGGCTACTGTAGTATACTGGGATAAGGAGCTACTGGCAACCTTGCTTAACCAGTGTTGCGAGACTTGTCATATCCCAGGGAAGATTGACCGCACAAAAACGAGAAAATACAGCACTGTTTCCAAATAGTAACCATACAGTTTCCTCAGCGGTGATATTTAGAGTAGAGGAAGTAAAGACATGTAAGGGGGTTGGCGGTGTTGGGGTGTCTGAACCCCCCGATAATTTGATGGATCCTTCTATGGGGGGGTGCAAATATACGTGCACACACTTTCATTAGTTAAAGATATAGCTGCATTTTCTAGTGTACCTCTACCCCTAAAAATATTACCTTACCACCCACACCGTCAAGCGGACTAATATTTCATGAGTTTTTGTGTAAAATATCTCAGTAGAATGGTAAAACTTATTTTTAGTACTGCGTTTCTCTACCCTTTCGGATTGTACACCAATGTAATAATTACGCAAATGGTCCGGAGATGAAGAAGGTTGAATTTAGAGGAAATGTTTAACATATTAAATTAGTTTCAATAATATTCACTATAGCTGTAGTAAGGAGAAATATGAATTTATAATATAAAGAACGTACAACTTCTTTGGTCAATTAAACAAGATAAAATAAGAAACATAACATGAATATAACTTATTCAAGGAAAAACTAATGTATCATGAATTAAGTCAATTAAAACAGGTACAATAACATTTCTAAAAAAAATCATCATTGAGATTGTTACAATCGTAATGTTCTGAAATTATAAATTATCGGAAAACAAGGAAAAAATAATAATATAAAATCTTTTAAGTAGTAGCAGGTTACAGGTTAAGCTGATAAATAAAATGAATAATGAAAATTGGCAATTGACTAGATTGGAGATATTAATACATTAAAAACGTTAAAGAATCGTAAACATGTTTTGACTACTTTGAAATAAAGATTATAGGTTATATGTAGGGTATGACTTATACAAAAATAATAGGTAAACTAATATGGAAACAATAATTAACTTAATAGTTGAATAATTAAATATACTAGTAGATAATTTGCAAACAAGTTGACAAAGAAGACATGTTTTGTAATGTTTAAAATATTTAACAGTGACAGTAGAAAAATTATTAATATAAAGTTTAAAATAGTTGACTATGTTGTTATTTATTAAACATGTAAAAAAAATAACAGTATAAAATATTGATATGAAACATATTAAAATGAAAGTTAAGACATAACAAGTAACTTCTTTCACAAAATTATTAAAATACTAAGTATAAGCGATCTAATGGTACAAACTTGTAAATCGAGTCAAATAGTTTATAAAATTTGCTTGTGTTAATTATCGACACAATAGATTAATTTTGGAGATTCAATGGAAATCAACAGATGTATGTCTTCCAGGTTATGCTTGTATTCTGTTATGATATATTATAAATACTGGATAATATAAATAAGTACAATTGATTACTATGAAAGAAGTGTAACAAAAAGGAAAAAATGGACGTTTTGAAAAGTATGTGATAAAGTAACGTTCCTTATCTGTGTGGTTTTAATTCCCCCCCCCATATAGTGTTGCTAATCTTGGCTGGGGGACATGTTTAGGAGATTACGCCATCATCAGGTATTCAGACTTGGACTAGGATGTTACTCCCGATGGTACCACAGTGCAATAGTCATGGTGTTTCTCCTAGACTGATATTACATGCCAGTATGAAGCTGGTTAGTTTAACAAAATATAGTGCTCTAATAAGTATTAAGTAAATGTGAAAGATGAATTATAGTTTTCTCTATTTAGTGAAGACTCGTTCTTGAAAATAGACAAAGCTCATATTTATATTGTTTTTGGAACAAAGAAACGATTAATATAATATTAATTGTCATTTTTTGTTTAGTGATTACTGCAAACTGTCATAAGACTTTAGTAAAATGTTGTAGGTTAATAAACGGTGACCTGGTGGTCTAGGGGTAAGGTGTCGGACTTCTGTGCTGGGGTCCGGGGTTCAATCCTCGGTCCCGGTACAGATTTATCAGATCGCCAAACCCTTCCTTAACCTCTGACAATACGTGTATTAATCACAACTTGTGAATGTGAGGAATGCCAGGCCTCCACCGTGGTTCGGATTCCACGTTAAACTGTAGGTTCTCCATTTCATCTCACAATCACCCTACCATTACACATTAGCGTAAGTGCGTATAGCCCGAACGGGTAGTAAGACGCAGTGCTAATAATAATAATAATAATAATAATAATAATGTAGGTTAATTTTATTGTGCAATACCATTTGTTAAAATAAATTCACATATTAGTTTATTTTATAACTGCAACCACAAACAGGACAAGTTTTTTACTTCAAGTCCGATTGAATAGGTCGAACCCTTAGTGTGTTTCGACCGTAACGATCGATAACCTACCCGCCTCGGTGGTGTAGTTGGCTAACGCGCTAGTCGTGTTGAGCTCGACCGCCGAGGACAGGGAGATCGAGGTTCGAATCTCGGTCGGATGAACTGGGGGAGGTTTTTCCTAAATGGTTTTCCACTCTCCCTCCACACAAATGCGGGTTCACTTCCTCTAATTCAACCTTCCCAATTCCCAATCAATTAGCGTAATTAGTAGGATACTTGAAGCGTATAACCCAAACGGGTAGTAAGATGCGGTGCTAAATAATAATAATAATAATAATAATAATAATCGATAACCTAATAATTTGTGAATGTTGAAAGCAATATTTTGTAAACTTATGGGCTGCATACACTAAGAATAAACGTTACACTAATACAATGTAACTGGCATGATGGATTAAAGCGATAATATATAACTTAAATTATTATTATTATTATTACCGCGTCTTACTACCCGTTCGGGTTATACGCACTTACGCTAATGTGTAATGGTAGGGTGATTGTGAGATTAAATGAAGGACCTACAGTTTAACGTGGAATCCGAACCACGGTGGAGGCCTGGCATTCCTCACATTAACAAGCTGTCTTGTCAGAGGTGAAGGAAGGGTTTGGTAATCAGATAAATCTTTGCCGGGACTGAGGATCGAACCCCGGCCGCCAGCATAGAAGTATGGCACCTTACCCCTAGACCACCAGGTCACCTACTATAACTTAAATAGTTTTCGGTGTAAGTATTACACAAAGTTTTGCCGGCTGGTTGTCGGATAGCCCGGTTCTGACGTCATGCGCAGTATTCGTCTAAATCAATCGCTCGTTCGCACCTAGCTTGTATATTCGTAGTATAATGGAAGAAGAGAAGCAAAAATACCCTCAGTAGGTCCTAAACTCGAACGGGGTTCAAGCCATGACCTCACTGTCACTAGCAAACCAGAACAAGACAAGAACTGACACCTCTGTCCGTGTAACCACCGGCATATTAAACTCGACAACTGTCGCTAGAATAATAAAATGTTAGTCTCGATTTTTCCGACGTGTCGCAATTGTGTCGCATGCAATGCAGCCATGAAATGCAAATGCCCGACCTCGAACTCAGGAACCGCCGGAGAAAGTGGTCGATACTCCCCTCCCCCTACCGCCCCTTGGTGCCGCCTGTTGCCTGGTGCAGTAGACACGAGACCGTCTTATCGATTGGTCTCGCCAGCAGAGACACGGAACGGGCCAGACAACCATCGCGGCGTATCCCCCGACACAAATTATTCAGTTCACTTGCGATGTGCCCAATTCGACCATCTTGTATCAATAGGCATGAGGTCTAGGGCGTCAAACTCGTCTGGTAATGTTTGTCAAGGATGAAGGTCGGGGTTTGAATCCCATTCAGGTGTATTGAGAGTTTTTTTAAATGTATCCCACTCTCCCGTCACTCAAATGCAACTGCATTTCCTATACAATCTTACCTTCCTTATACATATTCCTTTAGCGGAAATTATGTGTACGTAGAGCTTGAATGGGTAGTGAAGCGTATCTTAAGAAACCACTGAAATGTATAGTAATAATAATAATAATAATAAGCTGTAAAATGAAAAATTCTGCATGTTTCTAAGAAATTAAACATTCTGAAATGCCATTCCGCCATTTTTTCATAGATGTTTGCATGGCTTTTCAATTGGTGACCTAAATAAAGTTCAGGTATAAATATTGAAAGCCGATTACGAGGAAATAAGTTTTTTATGTTTTAAGTAATAAAGTTAATTAATTCACTTTCCAAGCTATTTACAAAATTGTATGGATGTTACATAATATAAGTGACGTCAGTAGAATATGTGTGTTAGATATAACTTACAGAAATATGAAAGATGAATAAAATTAGGGTAGGCTGAAACCGTTTAGATATTTAAGGAAGATACAAACAAGAAAGACTATAAAAACCAAGACTTTGGGATCAGAAGTACATAAAACGTATCCTTGGATGCAAATTTCGTTTTTTTTTTGTCATGGCCTTAGAATTTTGACTTGTATCTTTTTAGCATCTTACTACTCGTTCGGGCTGTAAGCATATGTACTAATTATGCTAGTGGGTTAGGGATGAAGTTTGAATTTAGGGGAAGTGTACCAGCATTTTCATGATGGTATAGTGGATAACCATTTAGGAAAAACCACCATCAGTACAGCCGACTGATAATTTAACCCCAATCTCCCTGTCATCGGCAGGCTATTCCATTACGAGAGTGAAGCCTTAGACCATGTAGCCACCAAAGCTGGACACGTGTACCTAGTTTGGAAAAGCAAAAACGTATTTCTTTCCATCCCGCACCGGTGGACACGTGGACAAAGCATTATTGTCGTTTAGTGTTATCAACCAATGACAGGGAGGCCGGTACTGGAAACCCCGTTGATTACACTTAGGTATATTTTACTAAATAATTTTCTTATATTTATATGAAAATGTTTGTTAATTCAAACAGATATTAAGACACGAATAGAGAATAGTTTATAGCTACAACAAAACAAAGATATCAATTCTTAATTATATCTACTCCATTGGTAGAACTCTCACTTTTAATCGGATTTGTTATCCCCAATTATTTTAATTTGGTAGCTAATCCAACATATATTGACCACTTTTGATCGGATCAGTTGGTCGACAGATGAAAATGACAGGTTTTTAGGAGGTAGATTAATATTTTTTTAATTTGAGCCCCGAGATATTAGGTAACAACAGGGCTCTATTGATTCTGAAAGGTTCTCGACCATTCCAATTTTTGCCGATAATTTTACGCATTGCGGAAAAATCTAAAAACACGTTCACAGCTAACCATTTAAGCTAGAAAACAATGTCATCGATTTAGCTACCCCCCAACTACTTCATAAATATCATCCAACCCTTCCCTCCCCCACCCCTCTCCTGCTTCCACATTACAATTTTTATTACTGATCGTGTCCCACGATCAACCCCACCAGGGTTTGGTTTTCCGGATCTCCAGGTCTTACTACCCATTCGAGCTAACGGCGTGTTTACAATAAAGGGTTTTGAATAAGGTTGGTAGAATAATTTTAGAGGATGCTTACTCTCATTTGCGGGGATAGAGAGTGTGAGAAACAATTTAAGAGGTAAAAAAAAACCTAGGCATACCTAGTGCATCCACGTGGAATTCGAACTCGAACCTCAACGGAAAACCAGGCTAGAAGAGGTTGACGCCTATTCTGCGTGCCCGCCTGTTTGGTTATTTTAGTTTAAATAACAAGTTATTTCAACACATGTTGGAATTTCCTCTCTCGGGATTTAAAACACACCTTTATCCAGTATTTCTATTCCAAACACAATAGAAAATACCTATTTTACAGCGAGGTTATCGGAATAGATGGGCGAGCGGAGTACACTTCATACTTGGATATAAGAGACTGAGGCTGGATCTCAGCCGGCTGTAATACAAGTTTTTTTCATTTATATCACTTGATACAGTTGATGATGATGATGATGATAATTAAGGTATTTAAAGCCTACTTTCCAGGCCGAGAGAGAAAGGGCCCACAAATGTTTCCTTAAATGTATTCTCACTTTTGTTCCAGGGTTCTATTACAGGCCACAATCGACACGGGACCAAACGCTTTACTTCTATTCAGAAAGAATTTGTGCTACATATTTTTACCGTTCAAGGAAAATCAATTGACTCCAGTTGAGTTTGAACCCATGAACATCGTGTCCTTCACCCCAAGACCAGCAAGGTCGACTACAATATAAGTGATTTCCTCCTTCTCTCCACACGAATATTGGTCAAATTCATACAAAATACTCATGTACTAGCCCCTTTTATTTTAAAATTTAGGTCAATGACATAAGGACCTAAAAATATACTATCTTGAGTTATTCGTAGGAGTGTACGAGTGGATACGTCAGACTCACAACGCACTTGTTGCTAGGATTCGAATCTAGTCTGACTGCACCATAGGGGTGGTTTTCCACATGTCATATCCTTTCTATACTTACAATTCCACTCAACTACTCTCTTGGTTTCCCCCTCATTTAGAAAGACTACTACCAACCCTTCTGTCCAGTGCAACGAAAACCTTGGCTTGAAAGAAACAATGTCCAGCAGTATATATTGTTTAAACTAAATATATTGTTTAGACTGGTTATATGGCTTTCCAGTAGCTTTATCAACGTATCGATTGTTCTCGGCATGTGATAAGACGTTAAACGACGCACGTGTGTGTGTGTTGGTACACGTCTTTCGCGGAGTGTCTAATGAATATTCATCCGAACCCCTCTTTTGACTCGTGGTGTAACTAATGTCAGGGGAAATCAAGTAAGCAAGGGTAGTTAACATGAAGGGGGTGCTAATAATGCAGTAAACTAAGCTCGGGAAAGAGACATTAGTAGGGCATTAACTTGTTTTGCAACGAAGTTAGAGGTAGGAAGAGGTGGGGGGGGGGGATGATTTTGGGTAGGATTTGGAAGGAGAAGATAGGTGAAAATCATAAAGTCACGAGAGCTAATTAGGCTAAAGAAGAGAGAGAATGAAGCTTCCAGTAATTATTTCCTCTTTATTTAAAAATACACCAACAAAGTGTAGCCTGTAATGGTGTGAACACAGACAAAGGCATTAGTATCGTTTTGTCTGATTTGAAAATTACTGAGATATTTTGGTTCGAACCCTGGTTTGATGTATTGAAGTGTTAATTTACTTGATGGTCTCTCAATTTTCCTCAAAAAGAATGCGAATACATTTCTCACAGGGTATACCTTCCTTATCCCAATATTGTAAATTTGTTACACGAAAAGCATAGGTATATTTGGTTGGTTTTAATCAATAAATACTGGTTTTGCTGTTCAGTATTTGTTTATAAATTAATGGTGTTTTTTTTTATTGTAAGCAAGGTAAGTTGTTAAAGTCCATTAAATCACGTGACTAACGTAGTTTAGCATTTTCAGTGGTGTATCAATAAGTTTGTGGTGGGGAAAAATGCCACGGACCTCCGTGTCTTGTTTTATATTCTTCGGCATTTAGTAAAATAAAACATATTTACACAATTTTTCAACAAGCTGCAAATGCTCGCGGTTCCGCCGGTAAAGATAGCAGTCTTTTTTGAACTTTATTTGAACTTGAGATTAAACTTTCTTTTTCCTTGGTTATAAGTTTCGACAGAGAGCTAATCGCTACTAGACACACCGATAAAGGAGAGTTATTTTTCTCACCGCGTTTTACTACACGTTCGGGCTGTAAGCATATGTAGACTACTAATCACGCTAATGAGTTAGGGTTGAGGAAGGTTGTGATTAGCGTAAATGTGCCTGCATTTGCGTGGAGGGAGAGTGGGAAACTATTTATGAAACGAAGCTATCGAGAATTATGCCTTGGAGCCCAGTGTTCTCAAACTCTAATATAAGTAGAAGGACCAGATTCACAACCCGGGGAGTGTTGCAGGCCACATCCTATACAAACATGTTTGCTTAAAATATATTCTATAATTCTGTCTTCCCAACGCGCCTTACAACCCGTCCGGACTATACACATTGATGGGTAAGGAATGATAAAGATGTAGCTCAAACGAAATATATCCGCATTTGGGAGAATGGAATATGCGACACCATTTATTAAAATCCAACCTATTTATATTCGGCTAGAATTCGAACCTTAGACTCCCCGACACTGTCAAACTAGAGCAGAATTCGCGTGCCCATCATTGAAGTTCTGGACTAGATATTTTGTGCTATTTATTTAAAATCATTAGGGTGTATTTAAAATATTTAAAAAGCTGTATTTTATCAAATGCTGATGTGGGCTAGCGAAATAATTGTGCAATAATCATCATCATCATCATCATCATCATCATCATCATCATCATGATAATCTTGAACAGCTTCCGGACACTGGCCGGGTCTGTTTGGAACATAAGCCTCTCCACTGCCTCAGCACGACATTTTATGTAAATAAAATTACCCACAATAAAATATTTAAATTGATAAGTAAAACAAAACTGTTTGAACGACCTCTAGGATTTTTTTTATTTATTCAGAGTTATGGAGACACAAAAATTACACCATTTTTTTGTATGGATATATGACTATAGGCTGGATATTAATAAAAGTATCGCGGGATATGTCTGGATGTGGCCCACGTGCCACGAGCTTGCGAACATTGCCTTAGACCATTAAACTACCACGGCGGATAAAGGTAGACGTTATTGGATAACTTATTAACAGCATAAGCCGGTGATCACGTGGTTCAAATATTAGGACTCGTAACATTCGTAAATGTAAAAAAAAAAATTTTAAGGTACATCTCCTAAGGCAGGTGTGTCAAACTCAAAACATATTAGAGGGCCGCATTATCTCACTAAGGGTGCATTGCAGGCTACATGTACAGTAGTTATTTATCAGATTACACATTTTATATTTTTATATAGAATGAAAAATCTGACCTCTTTCTATCCCCGATACCTTTTCATTTTTAAATTATAACCTATGGATAAAAAAAATTCTCGTTGACCAATGAAACAAAGGGCTAGTTTTTATCGTGTATCCTTCCATCTCAACTTAAGTATGCGAACCAATAACAAACTCCAGATTTGGTGGGTTTGTTTTTAGTTTTGGAGATTCCCATACTAGTGGTCACGCAGTATAAGGTATGAGACTCACAATTTAATTTTAAATTTACCTAAATACATATACCAGGTTTCACTTTGTACGGTTCTTAGTTCTGGAGTTTTAAGGTCTAAAGACACACAAAACCACAAATAAATATTTTATTTATTTTATCTTAATTAATCGGGGTATTTTAAGTGCATTTTCTGAACTATACCTATCCAGGAGAGTCAAACCCAGGACCTCTTCTTATCCGTGTCATTATTCAGGTATATTTAATTTAACAGAACAGTGAAATGTACATCTGATTATGATATGTTTACTATTTTAATTAATCTCTTTTCTGTACTCATAATATTTTATATATTCAAATAAAGAAATTTAATAGGAACGAATGTTTTAGTCCCAAGGAAAATGTTATTTTTAAGGTAGGAGGAGTTCATCATAGAAATTCTTCCACAGGCTTTAACTTATTTTAAATTACATAATTTTATTTAATCTTTGAGTAAACTTTATATAATGAGAAATAACAAAGAACTAAATTCACCACGAGAGATTTCTTAATCCGTACTGCAATATAAATACAATCATATTTAAATATAATAATTATTTGTATTATTAGAGGTTAAGCAGCTGCTGTGTTTGAAGAGATTAAGAAATAGTTTTAATGGATGAAGTCGACCAATCGTTGTATTGAAAGGCGACTGCTATTTTTAAATAAGTAAAACCATCATCATTTTGGAAAAATTCAATCACTCGATGAAATGGAAGAAGTAAAGCAATCGTTGAAATGCAAAAAGTCAATCAATCGTTTTAAATGAAAAAAGTTAAGTTAAAGTTAAGCAATCAATGTAAAGGAAGAAGTTAAGAAATCGATGTAAAGGAATAAGTTAAGAAATCGATATAAAGGAAGAAGTTAAGCATTCGATGTAAAGGAAGAAGTTAAGCAATCGATGTAAAGGAAGAAGCTAAGCATTCGATGTAAAGGAAGAAGTTAAGCAATCGATGTAAAGGAAGAAGCTAAGCATTCGATGAAAAGGAATAAGTTAAGAAATCGATGAAAAGGAATAAGTTAAGAAATCGATGTAAAGGAAGAAGTTAAGCAATCGATGTAAAGGAAGAAGTTAAGCATTCGATG
>CABEEJ010009409.1:0-18666 GCA_901482245.1 Timema douglasi
AGTGGTAAGAGCAGTGGCGTACTAAGCCGAAGGTCCCGGGTTCGATTCCCGTGTCCAGGTGTCATTTTTCAATTTTCAGAATATGGATTCCTGGTGGTATTATCCCCATTAAAATGCTTTAAAAATAGTTTCAGCTATTTGTTACATTAAGTATTATTAAGGTAAAAGTTGGCAAGGAGGTATCCAGAGTGGGGGTGAACAATGTCACATGCATAAACGTATTTCTAGCAAGTATAGCTCGTTAACAACTGCGCTGTGAATGACATCACGAGGTCGGTAAGCCTGTCTGAACCTGTTACAAGACGTGGGGGTTCCCTTTTTCGAGTGAGGAGATGGTATATAACGTATGCATAGTTATAATACAAATCCATATGCTTTTATCCTCAAGGATGAGAAGTGTACACTGTACAGTATTAGAGATTAAAAATGAACCTTATAAGTGAATACGAATTTATTACAAACTCAAGCGTTAGACTGTTGGCTACTCGCCCAAGAAGATTGGAAGCAAGTATAGGGCGTTAAGGATATTGCCGTGTAGAAAGTATACTTTATGATGAAAATATGTATCCATTATGCACTATAATTTGTCTAAAGCTATTAGTACAATAGATTAAACAGAAGGAATTCAGCCAGCGTTACGAGGACGAGCTCGTCAGGACGTCGGCAAGCCATTGCTCACAAATTGGGGAGAAGAGGCAAGGGGGTAGGGTGGGAATTTTTTTTAAGCTTGCATCTTAAATTATTAAACTCTATGGTTTATACATTCGATATATAATACATATATATTTGTTTTATTTTCTTATTATTCTAAGATAAGAGGTGAAGAATATTTAAGGATGGAAAATGCACGTTGAAGACGGTCTTAAAGGGTTTTTATATTTTACGTTAATTGAATATTGATTAAACTGATATAATTGACGTTAGTCCATTATTCCTCCAAGATGGTGGGTAAATACGATTATTATTTATAATATATTAATCAATAGGATTGTTCATGATCATAGTTTTAAATTACATTCCTAATAAATAAGCATTGGTCGTTAAAGGGTGGAATATGGGCTAGCCGTCTGCCGCATCATTAAAAATGTGTATAGGATGCTTGGCGTTGGACTTCAAAGCTATAAATGTTTAAAGGTTAGTGGAGGATCGAAGGGCGATCTTTAAAGCTGACTTTTTTTTTATGAAGATTGATAGTTTTTGGACTTGAGCAATCGACATCGTGGCTATTATGATAACACTCTTCGGTGAATGACCTCATCGAGTTTCGAAGAGGGGCTAACAACGGCGTCCTAGAGGCTTATAACGATTTAAAACGTCTGTTCAGTGCAGACAATATCCTTTTTCGCCTGACAAGGTATCTTCAACTAGGGAGAAGGGATTTGATGCAGGAGTCGAACCTAGTAAGGGTAGTGAGGTGGAAGGGTTTATAAGATGGTAATTCACCGTTATGTGTCCTGGGTGTGGTGGGACGATGTGAGATGGTCGAAGAAAGAAGTGGTGGAAGTGTTGGAGGAAAGGGGTGTGGTTGGGGAGGCGAATTTGCCGTTATGGGTTTGGTTGTGGTGTTTAATTGGCTGAGAGCTGTAGGCTAAGAGTTATCAGCTGGTTGGAGTGTATCAGTACTTTCTTGGAATGCGAATGGAAAGGCCCTAACATCTTGAAGTATGAGGAAGAGGGAAGGAGGAGTGGGAATGAGTAATTTGCCGTTCCGGGTGGTGTTGAAGTGAGAAGTCGATGAGATGGTGAAAAGAAGGCAAATTGCATTACTATACGTAGTGAAATTAGCGTAATGGTTTATGGCGTTGAGCTAGTTTGCAAAGGTGGTAGTTTTTATATAATTTATTTTTTAGGAATAGACTCTACTGTTTTCCACTAGATGTTTTGAAATTATTGAGGAATACTATTACGAACCGTCGTCTGGAGATTTCCCCCTTGGGTTTGAAATACCTTAGGCTTAACGACAACACGAGTGGCGAAGAAAGTTGAAATTGTTGAATCATAACTAATGAGACCTGACCAAATGTTGTCTGTCGATTTTACTTTGTATGTAAAAAAATTTCTTTTTTCTGTTTGGTGCATAAAAATTCACCAAAATTGTAACTCCAAATTCTCAGAAGATAGAAATAGATAAGGTGTTCGTCTTTGAGCTAATGATGACGAGCTCTGACATGTCAAATGATGAAAGTTGACAGCTGGGGGAAGTCTGGTTGAAGCTTTGAAGAGGATGGGAGGAGGGGTGACAGCTGGGTGATGTCTGGTTGTAGTGAGGTGAAAAGGGGAGGTAGGAGGGGGAAGAATATATTGAGTCAAGATCTGGTGGGGGCAAGATGCAACCCACCATGCATGACATATGAGGTATGTTATGTGTCCTAGTATCACCATGTTGTTTTATTCGAAGAGTGTCAGTGACCTGGCGGTCTATGGGTAAGGTGTCAGACTTCTGTGCTTGCGGCCGGGGTTCTATCCTCGGTCGCGGCAAAGATTTATCTGATTACCAAACCCTTCCTTCACCTCTGCCAAGACATCTTGTGAATGTGGGGAATGCCAGGCCTCCACCGTGATTCGGATTCCACGTTAAACTGTAGGTCCTCCATTTCATCTCACAATCACCCTACCATTACACATTAGCGTAAGTGCGTATAGCCCGAACGGGTAGTAAGACGCGGTGCTAATAATAATATTCGAAGAGCTCCACATACATTGACTATTATGGAAAATGTGGGTGTCCTGGTATGCCTATTTCATATATACTTAAATGTATAAAAACACAGCTTCCAGCATTAATAATTATATGTATTTACTTTTTAAACCATTTTCTGTTACCTTATATATACATAGGTCCAAACTACTGTAATAATACTAAAGAAATAATATTGGGGGAAGAGGAGTAGATATAGCTGGGGGTCCCACAAACGTAGTTTGCCCAAGGCTCCACGTCTACTAAGGGCGGCCCTGCATAAGTATACTAACGGATTGTTAATTTAAAGGGTTTTTTTTTCTCTTCATTTTCCTCTAAGCGTGTGAGGGTGAATTCATCTACTTTTATTCTGCTTTCTCGTCCTGTTTTCATTGGTCAGCAAATTTAACTCGCTGATAGTCATTACTGGAACTAGAGCGTTAATTCATCTCTATATTTTAAAAAATCCAACAAAGTGTAGGGAAATGCTTTTCATTCCTCTTGACACAATTTCCTGTTGGAGACGCGCGCATTGCCTCGGAGCCTATCCTTGCAGCCCACGTGTTCGCGGGCGCCCAGATTCCCGCCGACCCGGTGACCTTTACATTTAGTGCTCGTCTCTTTTAGGTCACTATGGCCCCCGTGACCCAATTCCGCTCGAGCATTGCTCCGGGATTTTGAAAGTCAGGATTCATCATCTTTTGGTGGTACCCGCTTTACTTTTCCTATTCTTTATTTTTATTTCTTGCATCATGTCTTAGTTACTACCCTTTCAGGTTATACGCATATGCTAATGTGTTAGAGATGAAAAAGGTTGAATTTATATTAAGTGTACCCACATTTGCGTGGAAATAGAGTGGGAAACCACCCTCATCACGCTCGACCGGGAGTTGAACCCCGATCTACCCGTCATCAGCAAACTGGTATATTATGAGAGTTACTCCTTAAAACACGTGGCCACCAAAGCGGGTTTATTCTTTATTAACTGGAACTTTCGACCTATCTATGTTTCAAACGCGCATTTTTTCAGAAAACAAGGGTGTATAGCACACGTCTTACAAATTAACATTTGATAATAACTTAGACACAACCCTAAAGTCATGAATTGTAATATGAGTACATGTATTATTAATGGGACCAATTCACAAATACTTATTTATGTAGATATCAGCCAGTATAGAACCAGCGTTCCTTGAATATAGTGGTTTTTTTGTGTGTGTTTGTACCCTGGTTTACTGCCTATACGAACTATAAACATATTCATACTAATTGAGAAATTATGAGGAAGGTAGAATTTACCTAAATTGTACCCGCAATTGTTTGGAGGAAGAGGGGGAAACAATTTAACCCCTTTATTCCCTGTAACCAGCACACAATACTGGTTCCTTGAGCTGCGTGACCACCGATGCGGGTTTAGATATCGTTGACTTAGCTAATCACTTAGTCACAATGGACTATAACGTTATTTAATGTCGTTTGACCCGCTTCAGTGGCCGAATATGGTCTAAGTAGTCATTCTAGTGTTAGACTGGCCTGCTTATCACGGGGAGATCGGGGTTTGAATCCCTGTCAGGTCCCTAGCCTTGTAAGTTGTCATCAATAACCAAGGTGTTATATATATAATGAGTTTTTGGCATAAATACAATAAGCCACGCAGACCAGTTTATTTTGTAACGGTTTCACTCTATGCCATATAAATAAGCGTCCACTCTCACATCTTTCTAGCTGGAAGTTGGAGTCGTATTGTTGGTAACGCCGGATTACTGGTGCCTACCTTCACACAGCAGTAAATATCAATCCTCTCTTACTGTGGATTCACACGTTCGTTTTAAAACAAGAGCAGTGCTTATATTTGATCACGTGACAGCTCTAATCCAATCACAAGAAGTCCGCGTGACCAGCGTAGCCCGCACTGCTCGAGTAGAGATAATTTCAACTTTTCCAGCGCTTCTACAGATAACCCGCCAAGAATACCCGATCAGCACAAGCGCAAACTTTCAATCTCAAAAGTGATGATTAATAAACGACAGTTTATTTGAAGGTATGAGGTTTGTCGAGAAAAAATCCTATCCAGGCAGTGAGTAAAACATCTAATTTTATTCTAAATACAGTAACTTGCATTAATTGTAATATCTTCCTTTTTTATGTTTGACCTTTCAATGCATCATGGGTAAACAGAGAGGCACAACTTTCCGCGAGTGTGTGAACAGCTGCAGCACTAAGAGGTTCGGGCTCACTGTACTGCTTTTAAATTTCAGCGCACGTGTGAATTCAACTTTACTCCATGACCTTTCCTTCCTCCCGAGCTGACCAACTGGCTGTAAAACATCGAAAAGGGTGTAGGACTTTTTCAAGTTAATATAAAATCAAGGTAAAGTTTTTTTTTAAATCTAATATTAAATAAAGGAAGTCTCTGTAGGGGTGGAGAACATCCATTGCGTTAAGACGTTGCCATTCTTAGTTAAAATAGTTTTTCCAGATTGATCAGATTTTCACGAAAAGCCGACTTACATAATACATCAGGGTATTCAAAACGTAAGCTTTTGCCGCCCAAAAAATCTATAGTAAAGTAAACTAATAGAAAACTAAGATATTTTGTTTTCATTTTATTTTTTCCCCCCGTAAACTTACACTTACTAACGGTCTGGCTTGATTTATATGATTTGTAAAGTAAAGTTATGGTTTTAAATATATATAGGATATTGGTAAACTTCTTTCCAAGTTGGCTTAGGCCATTTTTTTTTTTAAAGTTTGGACTTAGCGTAAATCCACGTTATCAAACTTTAGAAATGAATATTTAGTCTGAAAAATTCCAGGGATTTTCAAACTTCCTTTGGTTGTCTAGCATTCTTCCTCTACGCCAGTGAGTTTGAGGGAAGGTAAAGGAAGATAGTTCAATACACTTGAGTCTACAAATAGAGACGATATATTTGGTCCTCAAACTTCGGATCTGTTCCAAATAACGTCTTTAAACACTATCCAATCCGACGCAGTGTTTGAGGTCTTGAGAGGATTTTATCTCACTATATCAAACATAAGGTGGCCCTCTTAGTCTTCTTTTTCACCCTCTCTCCGATCTTGAAGTTAACTCTATCTTACGGGGGTGGGGATGGTGGTGGGGTGAGTAGTTGAAATACACCTGCGTTCCACTCTGTTTAGCACGCCTCTTGGTAACACGAGCCCTTGTAGCCTACTATATCACGGCATCACGTTTCTTGTAAACACGAATCCTGTGGGCTTACAACTTGCTATACCTTATTCTAGTGCAGTGGATCTCTAAGCGGGTTATTCCAAAAATATTGGGAAATTGTTTTAATTAACATTAATTTAGACTTTACAATAAAATTTAGGTCACAAAATAATGTTTTATTCTAATCATGTTCTTTCTTAAAGGCTTCCTTAACGTACAATGCTTGTACATAAGGACGGAATGTATCAAAGGGTAATGCCCTGGAAAACAAGTTTGCAAACCACTTATTTATTATATAGTATTGCTTCGAGTATAATGGAACTACTTACGAATGGACTTGCGAGAGCTCCTGTAGAGCCTCCAAACGAGGTACGAATGACACTAGCGAGAGCTCCTGTAGAGGCTCCAAACGAGGTTTCACTTTTGCTCACATGGATTAATAACACTAAGAATAATTATGTCAATTGTTGCGAATAAGACTAGGGCAACACGTGATCTGGAGCAAGTGGACAAAGGGGTCGCTCTCATCTAGTTTGGTTTGTCGATGATGGGAAGGTTGTAGTAAAAAAAAAAGGCTTGCTTCAGTGAGGTTTCACACCCTTCCTCCACCCAAATGTGAGTACAGTTCCTATTAGACCTTATAGGTCAAAGTTTAATCATTAATCAAGGTTTGATTAATGTTATACCAAGTATAGCTTAGTGGTGGTTTTTATTGTGTTCGTGTAATATAGCTGCACCACCTTCATTGTTATTAAATAGATTAGTTTCTTGAAGTTGTTTTTCAATATTAATATTGGTATCAATTTCTTTTATTAGTGCAACATACACGCTACTTTTTTCATTCTTATAGGCAACATGGTATAATATATTCAGGGTTATTAAATTGTTGAATAGGCTATATTTGTTCGTTTCTTAATTGCTACCTCGTTAGAATAAATATATGAGAACATCACGGCTGGATAGCAAAACATGACGTGCGTACAAACACATACACTCACACGCGTTCACTCTCACTCACACCCTCACTCACACTCACACTCACACTCTCACAAATACACTCTCTAGGGCTAAGGTCAGATAAAGGAAGGTAAAGAGAGAATCTGCAAAATAGATACGCAGGTTTTAATAAGACAAGGCTAAGAGAAACCCCCACCCAAGGAGTCAGGTGAGTCAAGTCAAGGGAAAGAAGAGAAAAGCCTCTCAAGATTTAAGCCGAGTTTAAAATTATAAGAAGGGGAGGGAATAAAGCTTCACAAGAAATAATGCATCTTGAATGAAACAGGATAGGTACAGAGAAAATACAAATAAGTAGTAAGGGGAGTTTTATAGATAACGGTAAAGATTAATCCCATACAAAACATGGTGCTAGTTTAATAACATGGAGGGAAGAGAGAACCAAACTAGTGGTGGTGATAGTTTAATAGAAGAGTGAACCCACATAAAAAGTTGTGAGTGTAATTAGTAGAGAGGAAAGGTGGGGCACATAAGTTAAGCTTGTTTATAAATGACCAGTGGAAAAACCTGTACATAAATTAGAATAATCTTGAATTATTATGCTAATGTGAGAAGAAAAAACTCAAGAAGTAAAGCGAGTTAAGGAAGTAAGGTGAACACAAAATACTCCCATGAATTGGTAAGAACTTAGAAGAGGGTAAGAGGGAAATCCGCATGAGAACTAGGGTGTGTTTTTAAAGAGAGTGGTGGTGAAAATACCAATAAAGAAGCAATATAAATGCGTTTAAGAGAAATAGGTATGAGGGAATTCAAACGCACCAGAAGTAAAGTAAAACTTGTTTAGGAAATAATACTGACTAAATTAACCCGAAAAATAAATAGTGCACGTTTGAAAAAGAATAGAATAAATAGTATCGAGATAAAAAGAAATGTTTTAGAGAAAACTCAACAGATGAAGATAGTACATACGGTAACACTTTACAAAGTGGAAACAAGAATAATAAAACTCCTCTGGACGATGTTTGAGGGTGTAAATCAATAGAAGTATGATTCAGAGAGCATTCTAAAATCCAAGATGACCAAGTTATATTTTTTGAATATTAACATTTTATGTATTCGTATGTTGTGCCTGAGCATTGGTATCATGGGCGTGGTGTTTTCCCAGCTGTCGTGATGTAGGATATCGGAAGAGATGGGTGGGTGTCACTCTTTGAGGCGAGGAATGGTGGTGGGTTTCATTCACTGCCAAGTGGAGCACACTTTCATCTGCGTGTGACAGTCTTGACAATGTGCACAGAGATGTCTGTGCGGTAACAGAGCACATGGAATAGGAGGGGGGTATACTGGGAGTGACATCTTTTTCAGGCCGAGTTCCGTGCCAGGAATTTACGGTCAGTTTGGAACATAAGGTATTGAAATCTAGCCGCCCCATTCGAGAGACTGGTAAACATAAGAGTTGGTGAGCTTATTTATAAAAGTGAGCTTGCCATTAATTTTACCTAATCGGGTGGGGCTAGACTTTTTCTAACGGGGTTATAATGGCTCAATAGACCAGAATTTAATCCTAAAATAATAGCTTTGTTAGGAGTATCTATTTTTCACAAGATTTTTTAGACTCTTTTATTCAGATGAGTGCGTACCCTAAAATAGCACCCACTTCATTCCATTTCTTTTTAATAGACCCGCTTCAGTGGCCGTGTGGTCTAACGCACTACTCTCATGTTGGACTAGACTGCCTAAGACGGGGAGATCGAGGTTGAATCCCCTGTTGGGTTGTCGAGGGTGGTTTTCCCTAAATGGTTTTCCACTCTAACTCCACGAAAATACGGGTGATATCCTGTAAATTTAGCCTTCCTAATCCTTAACTAGTTAGTTTAATTAGTACATAAGCGTATAATTTGAACGGGTAGTAAGACGTGGTGCTAAAAATAGATCATATCAGCTGAGGTTTTTTTTCTGTCACCATGTCTCAATGTCCGTTCGGGCCATACACATAGATCTAAAGCACGATAATGTGTAATTTACAAGGAAGGTTGATTTTAGAGGGAGTGTACTCATATTTGCATGGAGGGTGAGTGGAAAATCATATAGAAAAAAAAATATCGGTGCACTCTGCCGTAGTTCCAAAACTGATCTCCCAGTCATGGCAGTCCAGTTTATTGCAAGAGTGATGCCTTATACCATTCAACTATCGAAGTGGTATAAGCTTTTGTTGGCACGCTGAAACCGAAGTGTGTTGAGCACCTGTAGGCCTACATCATGGAAAACCTAGAAAAGTCAAGGAACTTGGCGTGACAGTAAATATATCAAGGAAAGTTTGAGAATGCCCTTGAATTCAC
Source organism: Timema douglasi (assembly GCA_901482245.1). Lineage (NCBI taxonomy): Eukaryota > Metazoa > Arthropoda > Insecta > Phasmatodea > Timematidae > Timema > Timema douglasi. The sequence goes on from CABEEJ010009409.1 coordinate 9,161, forward strand.
AACTATTTTTGTAGGTGACCTGGTGGTCTAGAGGTAAGGTGTCGGACTTCTGTGCTGGGGGCCCGGGGTTCAATCCCCAGTTCCGGCACAGATTTACCTGATTACCAAACCCTTCCTTCACCTCTGACAAGACATCTTGTGAATGTGGGGAATGCCAGGTCTCCACCGTGGTTCGGATTCCACGTTAAACTGTAGGTCCTCCATTTCATCTCACAATCAACCTACCATTACACATTAGCGTAAGTGCTTATAACCCGAACGGGTAGTAAGACGCGGTGGTAATAATAATAATTATTATTATTTTTGTAATTTTCAAAATTCGAAATAGGACATACACCAGTTAACATAAATCAGTTAAAACTATCTCAAATTAATTTTATTTTATGAATAGCGCATGTATACGAGTAATTATCCTCTTTGAGTGTTGTCATTAATAAAAACAACAAAAATAACGAGCTTTTTATTTTTTATTTTAAGTTTCCGAAAATATATATAGTTTTACGGAAAATCTTTAAAGATCTGGGATTTTCAAAACTTACAAAGTGTATCAACCCTGAAACAATAATAATAACATAGTAAACCAGAATCTTATTAGCATGATGGTTAGCAAAAACGTCATAGAATCCACATTTCACTTGTTGGTCGTTGATGAAAAAATTGGGGTTCTAATCCCACTAAAAAGTCATAGGGAGAGTGATATTTCCACCTGTGCCTTTCAATGTCGATTGACCATCCTTCACGCTATCGCAAAGTCTTAATTATCCTCGTCTCTACCATTTAATCTAAATAAAGATTTTGATGACGCTTACTTTTAACGCACTAATAAAATATTGTATAAAGTTAATATACTTGAATTTCTAGTTTGAAACCCCACCAGCAGAAGCCATGTTAAATGTTTGGTTGAGAATATAAAACTGATAAAAAAAAATAATCAAAACTGTTACGTGCTTGAAATATTCACAAATTAAACAAATAATTTCGTCAGCTTTACTTTCGCATATACTACGAATCTTGCGATGTGTGCGCTAGAAATACAGAACGACGGAGTGCACTCAGTGATTGCCTGTTCAAGTGGTGGGTGATATATATATATATATATATATATATATATATATATATATAATATTGCGTCCAAGGGTTGGGTGAGGCGGGGGCATAAATCTCAACCTGCAGAGCGGCGCGATTACGCCTCCACATCCGACCTTTAGCGGCTCTTTTAAACTCCCCGTGCTTCACTTCCCCTTTTCGCGACTATTCTAGGAAGATGTGCTTCAGAAGGAGCGGAATATGGCAGGGGCGTACAAACTGTCACAGCCCAAGGGACCTAGATAAAACGTAATGATCTTTTGAGACATCAAGGACCGCTTAGAGTCAATTGTATCTGTGACAAGGATGTGTGTTGTTGTGTGTTTCCTGTGTACTACTTTTAGTAACCCTGGACATTTCTAACTACTCTACCGACTTAGATAGTTTTATAAAAAGGAACTTTTTTTGACAATTATAATTGTCACTAAAATAGTTTTCATATTATATATAAATATAAACATGTGATCTACAACAATCACTTATTATATCAATACCTATTAAATAATGTCAATAAAACCTGCTTCGGTGGCAGCATGGTCTAAGGGGTTCTCTGGTATTAGACTAGACTGCCGTTGACAGGGAAATCGGGGTTCTAATGCCTGTTGGGTGTATTAAGGGTTTTTTGTCCACTTTCTAAGCAAACATGGGTACACTTCACCTAAATTTAGCCTGTCTCATTCCTAATACATTGGCGTAATTAGGACATATGCGTATAGCCTGAACAGTTAGTAAGACGAAGTGCTAAAAAAGTAAAATGCTATCATTTTTGAGCACAAAAAAAGTTTGAACTTTCTAAAAGCTATCTTCTGCCAGAATTCTTATATAACTATCTAAAATCTTAATTGCTATTTATGATATACTTCTAATTCAATTTCTCCAGACCCGCATCGGTGGTTGAATGGTCCAACGCATCACGCTCGTGTAACACTAGATGGATGGATACTTGTATGTGGTGAAAAAAGAGAGAGAAACTTATCTCAGAATATAGACAGAGTAAAAGTAAAACAGTTTTAATATATTTATACGTAACATATGGGATCTGAATTTGTCACTTTTGAAAGACCGTTAATACCAATATATATAATATTAGATATACTATTACTAAAGTAAAATGTCATAAATGTATACTGCAATAATTTCATTAGCGAGGAAAAAATATACTGAAAAATATACGGTCATATATATTATTATAGAATTCGCACCTGTGGGCACGTGGACAAAGGTGGCAGTCTCGTCTAGACTGATTTTCTGTTATCGGAGGAGGTTAGAGTTCCAATATTGACTGAGGTTCGTTTCCTAAATGGTTTTCCGCTCTTACGCCACGCCAATGTGTGTATATTTCCTGTAAAAATTCTACCCTACTCATTCCTATTCCATCAGTGAACATATATCTGATCTGGATAATATGGATGGTAATAAAATTCGGTACACAAACACATAAAAAAAAGTGTTTTTATCTAAGTAATAATGAACCATTTTGTTTCTCTACTAACATTGCAAGGAACGACGATATAACATAATAATTTGCAATTCTGATTTGAGGATATTTTGTTGATATTTAGTTGACGTTTTATTTTTATTTTTACCCAAATTCAGTAAACGTTCTCGCTAATAACTTGAAATACTTTTTTTTAAATTAATAACGTTTTAAATTTCGATTCAAGCTCAACATAATATTATAGTTTCACTTGTCCAAGTTTTGGTGCTAACTTTCAAATTTACTTACTTAACATTTTTAAAGTCTAGCGTTCTGTAAAAAGTTCTACTTCTCTTATGAGTTTCAGAAGAAGAAAATCTCATGGTCAACATGTGATGATGATGACCCATACTTCCTTGTATGTGCACACGGTCCATAATTAGCACGATACTGATTTAATAATAACGCTGGTTACTAACAAGCTTACAACGAGTATAGATACTGTATTACTATTCGATATTCAAGAAACGAAAATAAATATTCACAGAGGGCGTGCGTTGAATTTATTGAACTAGGTTCGGCCATATTTTTGTTGTTGTGAAATCAGGACCTGAGATATGTATTCGTGTTCTAATGCAAGAACGTTTTATGTCCCTTGTGATGAAGAGTCTAAGCTATGGTTAGCAAGGGGTGGGGGGGCGGGTTTCAAGAGGAGGAAAGATTTAAAACGTTCATCTCCCTTCTACCCATACATTTTCTTGCGAGCTTGGGGGCACAATTATGACATAATAGCTATTCAAAAAACATAAATGATTCATTGCTCTAAACGATTAATAAAATGTATTAATAGTAATGAATAATTTGAACGTTTGAGTGAGACGCCAAGCAAAAATAAATCTTTTTTGAGTTCGAACGAAAAAGTAGCAGAACAGTAAACTATTTATTAAAGGCTTTACTATTTTATAAACATCATAGTTCTTGTGTTTTAAAATTAAATAGTAATTCCAAAATAAAAACAGCAGAGATGAACATTGGATGCCTCGTGACGTGGCCAAGATTGTTAAAGCACTAGCTAGCCTCAAGCCCAAATCCCTTTGGAAAGTAAGATCGAGGTTAGGAGGTCCCCCCCAAATGGCCTAAACATTTTTTTTCTAAATTTCATTTCCTTGACTCCATAAACTATACTAAATACCGTCCTGAGTTAAGTTTGACTATCAATGTTTCATAGTCAAAGCGTATTGCGAAATAGGAGATTGGGGGTATGAATTACACTATAAATACGATCTCAGACACGATTATCCCTTAAGAGGGGGAAAAAACATAAATATACACAAAGTTTAAAGCGGCAATCTAACTAAGGAGGTCGCAGATTGAAACCAGTCGAATGGACTCTAGATGCGTTTTTTCAATTCACTTTCCAAACAAATATGGGTGCATGTTCTTAAATTTCTCTTTTTAAACTTTTGTATTTAAAATGATTAAATTAGTGCTTTAAGGGGGATAGCCCGGACGGACTTAAACACATGTAACAAAATCCAATAAATAAAGTTAAAGTTCTTGTGATTGAGTTGGTACTGCGTCTCTTTTCCATCCTAAAAACTCGCACATTATAGTTTGGAGATTATTTAGTTAATCGTGTTGCTCACATAGGATCGGTTGTGTTTAAGTTTGTTTTTTAAATTTTGAGGGATGTTATTGTGTTAAAACTCCAAACAACAACCTCTTGAATCGTTATTGGAACTTCAAATACTGAGGTATTTGACTACGTTCTCAGTGAAAACGTAAACTCTCTAGAATATAATATGGATAAAATGTGAAAGCCGTAAAAAATCGGCGCATACGTATTGATAAATTAGCCTCCAAATAAGAGTCCCAAAAGCCCTGTTTGTATTCAGATTATCACTTTTTTTTTGTCTCAAGGTCACACAAAGTATGAAGCTAGGTTTATTTACCACAATCTCTAGCCACTCTAAATCACTTTAGTCTATAAATATTATCCTTTATTTATACCCTGCCCTTAAGAATAAATTTGACAACTAGGAGAAAAGTTGATGGACCTACTTTCACGTGAGCTCGACTGCTGAGGACGGGGAGATCGAGGTTCGAATCTCGGTCGGGTGAACTGGGGGTGGTTTTTCCTAAATGGTTTTCCACTCTCCCTCCACGCAAATGCGAGTCCACTTCCTCTAATTCAACCTTCCAAATTCCTAATCCATTTGAGTAATTAGTACTTAAAGCGTATAACCCGAACGGGTAGTAAGACGCGGTGCTAAATATTATTATTACTTTCACGTATACATACGTCAAGTCATCTGAACTGCAGCTTTCAGCTAAGATAGATACTGTCAATTACTATAAAATAACACTAATTATAACTTATAGTAAAATTTTAACAATATAGGTTTTAAAAAAATAGGTTTTTATCTTCTAAAAGAGGCTTCAGAGATAATGAAGGGATAATAATGACCCATACAGGGGTGGGTAGGCAGATTCCAAGGGGCCTTGGACTAAATAATTGTAATTCCCGCATATTATTGAAAGTAATGGCAATAGTAGTAGAGATACGCATAACTGAAATATATTTACAATCAAATGTGTCTTGTGGTTAAAGCGAATATTCGATAGGAAAACAATAAAATTCGAAGTTATTATTATTATTATTATTATTATTATTATTATTAGCACCGCGTCTTACTGCCCGTTCGGGTTATACGCACTTACGCTAATGTGTAATGGTAGGGTGATTGTGAGATGAAATGGAGGACATACAGTTTAACGTGGAATCCGAACCACGGTGGAGGCCTGGCATTCCCCACATTCACAAGATGTCTTGTCAGAGGTGAAGGAGGGGTTTGGTAATCAGATAAATCTGTGCTGGGACCGAGGATTGAACCCCGAACCCCAGCACAGAAGTCCGACACCTTAACCCTAGAATTCGAAGTTAAAACGTATAATAACTTATAACACTACGGATTTTTTTTCAGATATAATATTGCTGTGATAATATTTCGGTTGTCTATAGCTCCGTGGTCGAGTGCCTATCATCACTATACGGAATAGATACTGTTTAACTAGCTGTTAATTGCTCCGTAGTCTAGCACTAATTAAATCGGTATATTTAATAAATGAAAGAAAGAGAACTATTGATGGTTGTTTATTTCACACATGGTTTATTCAAATGACATCTTTTAATTACTGATACATACTCCAATTAAATACTTTATATCAATGCACACGTGTGATATTAACGTACATTATTGTATTTTGTGTTAGGCTGTGACTGCGAGAGCCAGTGCTAGTGCCAGTGAGACTGGATTTTTGTTTGCTTGTGTGCCAGACTGAGTTGCTTATGCTGGACTTGTGCCTAACCATTCGCACAAGCGGCTTATATATGACATACCCCTTGCCTCCTGGTCCTCTCATCAGCATTGTAAAAACTAACTAATAGAAAGAGTCCTGGCGACAGGTGTTTTGAAGGCTAGCTTCTTATTGGTATAGGAAATTGGCGTCCTTTGCCAAATACTACGCAGTTATTATTATTATTATTATTATTATTATTATTATTAGCACCGCGTCTTACTACCCGTTCGGGTTATACGCACTTACGCTAATGTGTAATGGTAGGGTGATTGTGAGATGAAATGGAGGACATACAGTTTAACGTGGAATCCGAACCACGGTGGAGGCCTGGCATTCCCCACATTCACAAGATGTCTTGTCAGAGGTGCGGAGTTGTTCTTTTAACAGGAAAAATCGTATAAAAATATATTTACTGGTGTAATCCTTTTAACATTATTTCTGAAAAGCGCGTGTTTCTTCATGGATGAATCATAAAAGGATACTCTACATATGTTATTTTAAAGAAAAATTACCTTCATCCATGACTATATACATATTTTAGAGGGATCCAAATCTATATCATTACAATCTACATCAAAATTGTGTTAATTTAAACTCGTTAAACTCTACCGTTACATGAATTGGATTAGGTTTGCATAATCAATAATGGCCCAAATAATTTAGAAATTTTATTCAAATGCATATGGCAGTATACCCTAAATATTTTCGCTAAAATACCAGAAAATGTACAAAATCATCGGCTATAAAAACACTAGCAGTAACGAAAGCAACAGCGCGTGCTTGTAACGCACGCAGAAGAAATTGGAAGCGTCATTGTAATTGGGTAATAAAGACCACTCTTGCCGGAGCGCATGCGCATTAGAAGGTTCAAACAGTACATTAGCTTAGAGTTGTCTTTGTAAGTGTATTGATACCGTATTTATTTAAGTTTATCTTACGAAAAATATGTTTGTGGTTATGGCTACAGGGATATTTTAAAATAATAATTTTTGCCGATAAAATACACAATATATAGACAGCCACCCGGGGTGGGCCGCACCCCCTCACACCCTAATGATGTCAATGCATATTAATATCTACCACTGAAGCTATGTTTCAGTGTAAGCTGAAATGGCGAGGTGAAGTATTTTTTAAATTTTTTTTATGATTAGGTAATTTAATCGAGGCCATTACAGCTACATTATCGATGTTCAGTTTCTACTTTCTACTGACACAAACAAAAATTCTTTTAAATACCTAGACAATAGCTGGGTGTCTTTATTGATCTAAGTTTGTAAAATGTTCCTCCCCTCGCTCCGTGTGTAGATCATTAAACATATTAATTTACGTTTGTATAGAAACAACAAATGGGATGGTTTTAAATTTAATTCAATCATACATTCTATTCTCGGAATCTAATGACTCGTTTACACGGAGCGAGTTGGCTTGCGAATTGATAATAACCAGTAACTGAGGGTCAGCTACTAGCTTCGTGTAAACAGGTCGGCCGTGCGAGTAGGTCAGCAGTTGGTCTAGCCAGACACTTCAAATATTACTGTTTTACTGTCCACTGGCCTTTCCCCACTCCGCAGATGAGCCAGCCACTGGCTTCGTGTGAAAGCATAGGTCAGTCATTATCTGACCAGACACCTGATAATATTGCACGTGGTTGTCGTCAGCGGTTTTTTTTATATCTAATTGTCCTATTCCTCTCCTACTTATTTATATCTGATAATTCATCACACAATATTAACGAAAATGATCTTATTACCTTATGAATAAGAACTATATGTTCTTCAGACATTTTAACTTACGATCACCGTACAGCAGAGTCCAATAACTGTCCTTCCGGAAGGACAGCTACTGTCTTACTGGCTAACCAATAGCTAGCAAAGTGTGAATAGCAGGGGTCAGTAGAGAAAAGCCCAGTAGATGTCCACCCAGTTAGGAGGACAGCTACTGTCTTACTGACTAGCCAGTATCTCGCATCGTGCAGACCATGTGTAAAAGATAACCATTTACTTTCTCACTATCTTAGAGGTATAGAAAGTATTGTGATCGTCAAAAACAACGAACTTGAGGTTTTGATGAATGTCGACGTTTCATAACCCCACGTATCCGAAAAAGTGATTTTTAAATTTCCGTCTGTCTATCTGAACTTCGGACTAGAGCCTAAAATATTTTACCGATCGGGCTAAAACTTGGTTTATAGGGTTTTCATAGGGTTGCTCCGAGGGGTTTTTGAAATTGGATATTCAACCCTAAAATTAAGGATAGTTTATTGGAGGACAAAAAGAGAAAAAAATCGATTTACTCAAATTAGGCTATATTGATTTTGATTAAATTTCATTTATAAACATTTATAAATATTCCAAACAAAATGGCTAATCTCAATATTTTGGCCAAATGACTTTAAGGGTTCTGATTTGATTTTTTTTTAAATCATATCTCCGTGACTTTTTGAGATATGAGATTACTTATCATCACAAATATGTTGGGCTATTTATAATACAAATCCTTTTTTTGAAACATATTTTTATAAAATTATTAACTTACAAGATATATATATAAATATATATATATAAATTCTGTGACCGTAAAAAAGATCTAACCCAAAATGTTGATGGATGTCGACGTCTCATGACCCCCCGAATCATAAAAAGTCGTTTTTGCAATGCCGTCTGTCTGTGTGTCTGTTTAACCTTAAAATTAAGAGTAGATTAATAAAAAGCGAAAAGAGAAAAAAAACTATTTTTTCAAAATCGACTCTAACAATTTTGATTAAAATTTGTATTTATCTAGGCGTTGATTTAGATCACAAATAAAATTGCTATTTTCATTTTTTTATGAAAATGGCTTTTAGAGTACGTTACAGAAGCGGATATTTCCGTATGTCCGCAACTATTTGAAATACTAACTAAATGTCTTATAATACCAAAATTGTAGTAATATTAAAAATAAAAATAAATTTTATTTGAAATATATATTTATAAAACTAACAGTTTCTGAGATATTGGCAAATATGTTAATACAATTTTGTGAGCTTTAGTTGTAAAGAGATACTTACGTTTTAAAGCAATAATTCTCCAATGCCAGGAATTAAATATAAGTACGTCTTTCAAAAAGTTTGTTATTTTCCCTTAAACCTCTTAGGAGTTATGTTTGTACAACAATGATCTATCTCCTTTATTTTAGATTCAATATTTAATATTTACATTTGTTATTGGTCAAAATATATAAATGAGGAATTTAATAGCAATGCGATGACATGAATATGTGCAACACCTAATAAAATATTGAAAATTGTAACCGGAAGTCAACATTTTAATACTAAATGTTGACCCTTGTGGACCCAAATTTAAATAAATATCTCCATTTTTAAACAATAAAGCGAGAAATTTTGTGTGGAGTTCCGTACCATTTATTTAATAATGGGAAAGGGGGAGGAGGAGGTGGTGATTACTCTCCTAAGCCTCCACTTGTGTAGGTCATTAACAACTACATATATATATATATATATATATGTTTATTAAATCCTGATTCGATTATGGGTGGCGCTCATGGATTTATTTACCATTATTCCTTCACCTCTGACAAGACATCTTGTGAATGTGAGGAATGTCAGGCCTCCACCGTGGTTCGGATTCCACGTTAAACTGTAGGT
>CABEEJ010009410.1:0-11315 GCA_901482245.1 Timema douglasi
CATCAGGCATTTTTTTAAATGGATGTTCTACTCCGATAATTTAATTTGGGGATCTATAAGAAAATAATTAGTTATACTCCATTCTTTGAGAGGCAACGTAAAAGGCATTCGAAGAAAAGGCACCCCTAAATAACCCCATCCCAAATCAAAGTGGATACTATTAATATGAGGGTATTCTTCCTTATTTTCTTATAAAAATAGTTTTCATCTCCAATAGTTTGGGAAATACCGTAAAAGACACCCCCACCAATTTCCATACATTATCCAAACGGATGGGTGCCGTACCCCGCTCGTTTGAGTAAAATATTGATGTACCTACCTCCCATGGTTATATATCATAAGGGTCGTCTAACAGGAAGGGGGTGATTTAAACTTCCAAATCACATCGTACTTTTCTCAGGGGATTATAATCTTAGTTAGAAATATCAAACACTTTCCTAAATGAAGAATTCCATATCTCCACCATTTGAGTAAAAGATAGAACTTCGTTTCCTCAATAGTCGCGGATGAATGAGAGAAACGGATTGCTCCCTCCATAATGAACAGTAGAAGAAATTGTGTCATGTCAAATTCTAGCCCAAGAGAGACTATCCAATTTTGCGTCAATCGAAAACGTGTCTCCTAATTCGCGAATAAGATCGTCAGGAAATATTTATTTGGGACTTGATGAAGGAGGAAGGACACATCTAAGGGAGCTATTCGAAATTATTTTCTCTGTATATTTTTGGTGAGTTAAACAGGGACGCGGTTTATAAGAATTCCGTTTAGGTTCGATAATTTAAAACCTTGTCACGAAACTTTACCGGAGAAAAATGCGCAAATGAGAGTGGCATTATTCAATGTAACTTCAGAATAATTACTTAAAAAAAAAATTAACATGGCATGAAAATCTAAGTCAATTTATCGTTATAGGCATCACTATTCCAAGTTTACTTTTGATAACTAATATCTTCTTTTTATAACTAAAAACAACATGTCATTATAAAATATTTCGAAAATTGTACGAGAAATAAAAGTGATAAAAAGCCTACAAATATCTAGATCTATTTTCTTTTAACTATCACAGTGGCAGACCCGCCAGCTGTTCTAACCAAGCCCGGTCTCAGTGGCAAAGCAGAGCTCCCATTATCATTATTCTACTTAACTTCAGTGGTGGTGGACGATTATTTTTCAAGGGGTGTAAATTAGTATAAAGGTGTTTTATTAGTGTCTCCAGATTAAAAATATATTTTAATGAAAAGCTATATAGAATGTTATTCACCTGGACATGGAAAACTATATGCCTATTATAGAGGCTATTTGAAATGGTCTTTTCCTGGATTTTTTTAAAAAGTGGATGCCTATGGAATATATTGAAAATAGTTTTCGCTTTGATTAGAAAATAATTAAATGCCTTATATCACTATCTATAGTGATCCTTTCCTTTCCAGTTAAATTTTTGAAAATAAGATGTATCTAAAAGCTATTTTGAAATTGATATAAGGCCATTTTTCAGCTAAATATTTGAGAATATCAGAGGGGGGTGAAATAAATCTAGAGCTGTACAAATTTATTCCAGGAGAGAGCGTAAGTTAATTCCACTTGGGAGGAGAGGGGCACAAATTCTTCTCAGGGGGAGGAATGTCTCCCCCACCACGCCATCTTTGCTTGACTCAAGTTTTAAGATAAAAAAACAACTTTTTGTTACGCAAATTAATCTGTAACTGAACACTTAAATGTTAAGAATATGATAAAATACTTAGCCAAAATTAATTTCAACATAAAACTAATAAACTCCGTGAAACTTCTGAACACTTCGAAATGAAAGACAGGCCTGGGCCAAAATAAGAATGTGATTGTGACAAAATGCCAATAAGAGCCTCCGGAGAAAATCCCAAATGCTGAGTTGGGAATGCACCCTTCATTATTATGGATAGTCATTTTATTGCTAATCATTCATATTTTATTTTATATTTTATTTAAACTAGTGAATATGAATCAAGGGCCCGGGCCCAGTACAATGGTACCCTCTCATGGCGGGGCTGAAAATGCGTTAATTTTACTTAATTTCTATGGAGAAAAAAAAGGGAAACTATTTTTATGATTGTTTTATGACAATAATAATAAATGAACATCATCTTATATTAAATACATGTTTAAAAAAATATAACCTCTATTCTCTAGACAAAATGTTAGCGCAACACACAACTTACAATATAATTCAATATATTAAAACACACCTTACACTACAGCCAGCATTTGTAACATGTGATTAATAGGAAGAGCATACAAAATTATTAAATTGCATTATTTTGGGCCTCGCTCGGAATCAAATCGTATCCTTGTAGTGTAACGTCACACTATTTTACAATTGTGTTTTGTTATAGTCTAACTGTAGAGAGATTCATATCGTTTTAGATAGATGATCTGTGGTCTATATTTCAATTATTTAAATTTTAAGTGATCTTATTGAGTTTTAGTTAAATCACTAGAGATTCAAATTGCTGTTACTCGTATCTCTGCTCACTAGGTGGTTCTAGTTAAAAATAGAGCTAGGTAAAGTCACGAATATCCTAGACAGGCATTGAACACGAAAACAATTCCTCTTACCTTGAGCCTGCTGTAATGTCAGATTCTCTTCGGTAAGCATGGTGGACGATATCTGCTCCCAGCTGTGTGTCGTGGGTGCAACAAACCAACAAGGAACAACAAACACTGCGAAGACCCTCCCTCCTCCCACCTCTCACTATCAGGGTTAGTGGAGCGACACTGCTGCCAGCTGGCGAACAAGACGACAACCACAGTTCAAGGGGGGGAAGTTAATCACACACAGCACGGACTCCATATCTTATTTTGTTGTTTTCGTCAATGGAGGTTTAATTACTCTCCCTCCGCACCGAGTCGCGACAGGATCGAGTAGTGGTCAAATTGAAAATGGGTTTGTACCATTTCATCAAGTGGTATATTGACGGCCTTGGTTCTGATTGGCAGTGATAGTTTAATCATTGCGTTAGGATTATTCACTAAAGTGAGGACACCGATGGTAAAGTGCATTTAGTTTTGTCATAACTACTTAGTAATAGCTAGACCACCTCTGCGGTCTAGTGGTTGGAGTTCCAGGCGCTTCCAGATTTTCTGTGAAGCGGTAGGTCTGGATCGGGGTCAATTTGGCCTCGTGAGGACAAATGAGGAGATACTTGAATGAACAAGTAGCGGCTCTGGTCTAGAAAACTGAGATTAATGGCCGGAGGGTTCGTTGTGCTGACCATATGACACCATATATACACATAAATGTGTGCTATCTTCGCCAACAGAGGCCTGCTGTTCGGTCGGTATGGCTTCAACATTGGGCTGACACTATAGAGTTTTGTTTATCTTAGTGCCTTCTAGGGTTATACGCATACATTGATTACTATAGTAGAAAAAGGGTATGAAGGCAGAATTTTATAGAAAATAGCGTGCAGAGAAAGTTGGAAACAATTTAGGAATAAACACTTAAGTGGCTCTTGATTGTATTTAAGCCCAGACCTCCCTTTTAACGACTAACCAGACAAGATGATTCTAGTGCCTTTCTCCGCAAGTTCACCTGGAACGAGCTTAAAGTTGTTCTCATGCCAAGCATGATGTTTATAGACTTTTGAATGTATTGGGTAATTTGACATCATATTAATTTACATCTTTTGAGGATTATAATATATTGCATAATTTTGTCTTTACATTAGTCCCTCCTAGTAAAGGCTAAGTTGAATGAATTCATCTGGGATTCGAGTCTTAATGTAGACCATGTCACTCTGATAATTTCTACATTATCAAACACTTTTACAAATAGTAAATTATCTTAGGCTATAGTTAAGATCGAACCAGGTTCCCCAATAACTAGCAGCCTTCCTTATCATTTGACCACAGGGACCTTCAAATTTTAATTAAGTTTGTGACATAAAAGTTTTATTGTGAAAGGAGAGACCTTTTAATATATATATATATATATATAAAAAGTTATAAGTGCAATAAAATTTAATAATAAATATATATTATATTTTCATCGATTAAAAAAAAGACAATCACAGTTCTAATTATTACCTCATGGCATACAACAATGGCGCTTTAATTGAAATAAAAGATAATTAAATAAAGTGGTCTTAAAATGGTTCTTAAAACAGAAGTAAACGAAAAAAGTTTTGATAAACCCTAGTTAAGAAAAACAATTGACATTTGAGGGTGAGCGAAGTTTTGTGACAAAAAAAAATATCTCTTGGTGGAATTCTGTGTCGTTGGCAACAAGAATGAAGTTGCTAGGAAGTAGTAAAGGGATGTAGGGGAGGGATGATCTCGGAAATTAAGGAAGTCGTTATATCCTTAGAGGAGGAGGGGAAGAATTCAATAATCTGAGGAAGACTTCTTTGCTCAGATTAAGTGGACTGGACGGGGACTTTCCTGGCATTTCAATGCAAGCATGGTTGAGGGGAAAGAAATGAAAAGTTTTCAAGATAATAGAATGGTTAATATACAGTCCAATTTTCTTAGGAGAGGTCAATTAGAAAAGTTATTAAAACTACTTTTAAATATACATATATGAGGTCATATGATCTGTAGCTGTCAGGATTGATAATTAATCTATCAAAACTGATACAATTAATAAAAATATAACATGTTATTCAAATAAATACCAAAACAATATATATGAATGTTCTAAAAGGCTTTTCCTATGACAATTGGACTTAAAAGTCATGTATGTATGGAGACCGGTTTTGATCTTAATAAATTCTTTTTGTTTTCTTCCATCGTATCGTGTATTTTGCCTAGTCCAGACAATAACTATTTAACTACACTAATAGAGCAAAGACTAAGGTAAAATTGAGAGAAAATGTAGCCACATTTGTGTGGAGAAAGGGTGGAAAATAATTTCGGAAAAATACATCCTCTATGCATCCACCCAGTATTTGAACCCGTTCTTCCATATAAGTGGCCAAGCAGACTATATGAGCATGACTTTTGTCCACCTGCCCATCAGTGCTTGTAAATAATTGTTTGCTGTAAACATTTACTATAGGAAGAAAAAAAAAACACTAATTTTCTCAACAAAGATAACATTTTAGTAAATTATTAGATTGGTATGAATATTATATCTTACCTGCTTCGGTGGCCGCGTGGTCTAAGGCGCTACTCTCGCAGTAGATTAGACTGCCGATGATGGAGAGATTAAGGTTTGAATCTCGGTCAGGCTTATAGAGGGGGGTCGGGGGTGTTCCAAAATGGTTTTCCACTAGCTCTCCATGAAAATGCGGGTACGCTTCCTATTTAAATATAACCGTCCTCATCCCTAAAACCAGTATTGTAATTAGTACATAAGCTTATATCCTGAACAAGTGGTAAGACATGGTTTAAAAAGATATTAAAAATGATAGCTGCAAATAACATACAATTCTCTGTATGACTACGAATGCAAGTAGCTTTCAAAACTTTCATGCCTATCAAATGTGACAATTACAATATTTAAAATTATATATCATTAAGGAAAACCTCTTTTCCCTTTTGAGGTAATTTATGATCTATATTTGGAAGAAGGTACAGGAAAAATTGATAGAAAACATAAATACAAGGGAACGAACACAATATGGCTGTTACAATGAAAAAAGAACACAGTTCACACTTTACATTGCTGTCACTGGACAAAGAGGTATTGGCTGCCTCTTTAAGAAAATCGATCGTTACCACCCAATCCCCCTACCTATTGGAACTCATCAGGAAGGAGTGTGAAACACACAATGCAACTTTGGTTTCCTTTTTTCAGGAAGTTGCGTTGAGCATTTCTCACTACTCCCTGATGAGTTCTAATAAAATGATACTTAGGTCGGGGGATTGAGCGGTGACGAACGATTTTATTAAAGAGGCAACCAATACCTCTTTGTCCAGTGGCAGCAGTGTGAAGTGTGAAGTGTGTTCTTCTTTTCACTGTAACAGCCATATTGTGTTATTTCCCTTATATATGATTTCTATCCATCTTTACTGTACCTTCTTTCAAATATATACTACAATATTTAAAATTACTAATTTTGTCTGAAATTTATTTTAAAAAAGGCGTAGTTGTTTGAATGCAAGCTGTGAACCAAAATCAAAAGTGTTTAGACGTGAAATTGTGGGTTGTTGGTGTGATCATCTCACCAGCGTAGGGATACATTTTTAGAGCATTTAAAAGTTCAACTGCAAACATTGTGGTTATCTCCTTTAATAGACGCTTAAACTTTGACAGCTTTAAAATAAATATGACCTTTAGTAAAACAACTGAATTGGCTTATTTTTAAATGAAGTTGTATATCTGGTACAGTGTCTTAATACCCGGTACTCTCTGGCTATGTGAATATTCATACTAATGAAGTAGGGATGGAGAAGGTAGAATTTAGAGGAAATGTGCCCACATTTGGATCAATCAATGGCGGTAAAAACATTTAGAAAAATCGCAAGGGCTCCACCATTTTCATAAAATAAATAAAAAATTCTAAATGTACCGATATTGTGTTAAGAAATTTGTAAATAGAATTTCATGAACATGTTAATCATTCTGGACACACATTCCTGAATGAATAATAAAGTCGCTTTATTTATTTACCTACAAGAACATATACAAATATAATTTTCTAGTTTTAAGTTTCAATGTTTGATCAAGTGAACTAGAGGAGAGTTATAAAGTCACCTTGACCCATACTCTTGCACACACATTTTGTGGAATAGTTATATAACACTAAAGTGTTATGGGCAATTCTTTATTTTATTTCATATCTTCATTAAACTTCAATTGCGTGTACTTAGAGCAAGTGTCGGATTTACATTATGTGGGGACCTCAGGGCGGCATACAATGTGTTATTTTTAAGTCTATAATTTTTAGCTGCATACATCATCAACATACTAGTTGTGATTTTATATAAGGTTAAATCAAAGAATCCCAAAAGTCAAGAGTGTAATTTTCCCATTTCGAGATAATTTAGCATAAAAAGGTAAAATACAATATATTTTCAGGTAATTTACTTACAACAAAATCTCCCCTTTGTTACAGTGTACACATATAAATAGCTTGTGGAACATTATTCTCAAATTAGGATTCTCGTTTGTTTCCAAGCAACATTGTGTTAAGTGTGTTGGGATTTAAGAAATAGTTTTAATTATCACAGCGTGAGTCGGACAATCCACCAGATTTCCTCCCACCAAGATCTGATGAGTGCTAGGTCCATGTACACCTTTGCTTTATTCTTCCTTTGTTTTATTTGCTTTGTGCATTTATACCTGAGTGGACTACACACATTTAATAGCACTCAGCCAATTGAATAGGATCTGTCCCTTTTGTTCAGGAATGTTCATACAATTCATAGCCCCTGCATTTTTACTTAGGCATCTGATTACGTGGATATTGCGATGATCAGCAATGTGCTGTGTTTTGTTATTCCATTACAATTTGAGTGGATGATAATCAGAAGTAGTATCACATTTTTTTGTGTTTTGTGTGTAGTTTGGTTGTACTTTTATAAAGTCAGAATATGTAGTAGGCTGTAAGGATGGATATTAAAACAAAAATATGAATAAGTCAACAAAGAAAGAAGACGGGAATAGGCGGGTGCAAAATTTCCCAAGATAGCATATTGGTAAGGCGAAATCATAAATGTTTGAGAGCCACTGTTCAAGAGGCACCCATGTTCAAATATTCCTGGGGAAGAATCTCCTGGCATACTTTAACAACAGTGGTTAAGGGTCTTTGGCTGCCAAATCCCCCCTGCAACTTTTAGAGTAAAGCTTACCTATTAATTTTCTCAGAATACGCCACTATATACTATATAGTTTATGTTGTTATAGTGATCATTATAAATATTTAGAGAATACCAGTACTAATAATAACATTAGTCAAAGTTTGACTATATTTTTAACAAATAAGACATTAGCAGACCTTATGTGTGACATTCTGATTTTCTTAGGGAAGCCTGTTATTTTAAAATTGGAAATTCATGTTGCCACAATGATGGGGGGAGGGGGGGGGGGATTTAAAAATAGTTTTTTTACAACAATGCTAAAAAGAAAAGCCTGTGTCATATTCTGAAACAACAAGCTAGTATATTTAAAACGTATATTTAGTGAAATAGAATAGAAAAGCAAAAATAATCAGGGAACTTGAGTTAAATATTAATGGATATAGGAGAAGTTATGTGTTTAGTGAAAGATAAGAATGATAACCTGATGGCAGATACGAGCGAGGTTTTGAGTAAATAGAACAACCACTTCAGGCATATTTTGAATGTTCATAAAGGATCCGATTTAGGTTAGGGTATTTATATCCATACTGCTGAACCATTAGTCCCAGATCCAAGTATTAGTGAAGTCAAAGAAGCTATTAGTAAGTTAACAAATTATAAATTCACGAACCGGAGTGCTATGTTTCATATGAAACCATGAGGTACCGTCTTACTACAAGAATAGAAGAAATATATTATAGTGCCCATTTTCAAAAAGGGGAGACAAAGAGAGTTCAATAAATATAGAGGTATCTCACTACTATTAACATACAATACAATTTTAATGAGAATTATGCCATATTAAGATAAAATAAATGGGGATCATCAGTGTAGATTTTGACCAAATAGAACAACGGATAAGATTTTTACTATTCAACAAATATTAGAAAAAAGTGGGAATAAAAAATGGTGTTTCATTAATTTTAACCCTTTTGGTGCAACACCTATTCCAGAATTCGCGCACAAACAGTGCCAGAGGCCGATTAGGTTTTGTGTATGAAGTGTGTCACAGCTATTTCCTCATTTTTGTAAGGGTTTACAAGAAAATTCACCATACCTTTATTTATGAAACGATTATTTTGATTTTTATATCATTTTAATCCGCATGTACTATTCTTTAATAATAATAAACTAATACAATTCAATTAAAATTATTTCACTTCTAAATTTTTAATTCTTAATTTTTTCAAAACTAATGCTAACTAACACATTAAAAAAATATTATATATAAATTTCAATATTATTTTGTTGTAGTGCATTTAGTTTGATACAAGAAAATAAAGTTTTGTATATATATATGATTATAAATAGTAATTACAGAAATTTTTATTTGATATGCTACATTAGATATTTTTAGCCGTTATTGGTTACCTTACAGCAAGATTTATTATATTGCTTACTTTATGAATAAATATTTATACCTATACATAATGAATGGGTTTTTCAAAAAACCTTTTATAATGAATAAGTTCATATTTTCTTAAATATTATATGCATTTATAAAGTCGTTATGCCTATTTACTTACATTGATAAATAAATCTTTTCATTCACATGACTTAACATGAAAATCTAAATAGTATATTTTTCTAATCTCATAACAATTAACCCATACATTTGAAAAATGTTACAAAACTGTTTACATCAGTATGAATGTGAGCCACATGTATGTTTTTCATGCAGCTTGTACATAAATTTGAGTTGCACTTATCACATTGAGTACGTGACCCTCCCATTGTAAATGTACTAAACTCCCAGTTCCAATAACTATTTAGAGTTGATTTTTGTTGCCAACCTTATATAAAATAAATTAGGTAAATGTTCTCTTCCCAGTGATATATGTCACTACTAAACTATCTATCAAATAAAGCAAGAACTAGCTCAAATCTGGAGATCCAACCTCATCAGCTATGGTACCTTTAATGGTTAGGCGGAGTCGATCAGATCGGCTTGTGGCATTAAAAGGTTTAAATAGAATTTAAAAAGGGTAATTATATAAAAATTTAGTCAAGGTTGGGACACTCACAAAAACTGGTCAAACTAAGTGAGGTATGTTTGACTGTTACAGATGGCAGGGTATGGGTTGGATTTCATTTATCAGATACTTTCGAAATACATAATGGGTTGAAATAATGAGATTCACTTTCCCCATTACTTTTTAATCCAGCCTTAGAGTACCTATAATATTAAGATAATGTAAGAGAGTAGGGAAATATTGACATTAAATGGTACAATGCAGCTATTAGGATATGCAGATGATTTAACTTTGTTATGCAATAGTAGGGAGATATTGTAATAGAATCTGGTGAGGAAATAGGTTTAGAAGTGAATGCTGAAAAGACTAAGAATATGATCACACTGATCACACAGAAAACACAGAGTGAGAACAACAATTTAGAGATTACTGTGAACAACATCTAATGTGACATGGTTGGTGAGTTTAAAGGTATAATTTTCTGATATATGCCCTAGTGAAGTGAAGCCCAAGCCCAACCCCCCACTCTCATCCAAAATCTTGTAGAGATAACATGCATAGTTTGTGTCAGACATTTCAGAATATTTTTAATTATTCAATCAATAAATCTCTCGACTGAGATCTAGTAATGATAACACAATTAATTATTGTCAGATATATAAATTAACTGTGTTGATACAAGTAATCACATGTGATCAAATGGCATGATGACCTTATTTAGAAGAGTGATAACATTAAATAAATAAATAAACATGATTGATTTCAGTTTTAATCTAATAATCTATCACACCCACATAATTATTAAAATATTGTCTCACAAAAGTGGTGGCGTGATTCAAATATAAACACCCCCTGATAACAGATGTTACAAAGCTCGGTTGCTTTCAAGGAATGTAAAGCTAAGATTATACAAAACAATAATTTTACTGGTTGTTCTCAATGGATGTGAAATGAGGTATCTTTTCTTACATATATGAAACCAGATTTAAGATGTTTAAATACAAGTTGCAAAGGAAGATATTTAATTCAAAAAAGGATGAGGCTTTTGGAGAGCAGAAGATATTACATAATAATGAAATACATAGCCTGTACTCACTATAAGACATTGTTAGGATAATCATGTTTCATATATTATGATGGGCATGACATGCAGTGTGAATGCGAGAATCTAGAAACTTGATCAGAGTATTGATTAGCAAACCTAATGGTAAGAAACTATTGGTAAGACCTATACGCAGATGGGAGGGTCACATTAGGACGGACCTTAAAGAAAAAAGGGTGTAATGAGGGGGACTGGATAGAACTAGCTCGAGATAGAAATAAGATGTAATGAAGTGGAATGGATAGAGCTAGCTCAAGACAGGGATAGGCGATGTACCAGTGGCGTATTCTGAGAAAAATTAATAGGTATACTGTACTCTAAAGGTTGCAACGGAGATTTGGGGTCCGAGGACCCTCAACCACCGTTGTCCAAGAACGTTAAGGGATATATTTGAAGATGTGTTCATATAGAACAGTGGTTCTCGAACATTTATTATTTCCATTTAACTGTATGCTATCTTAGGAAATTTTGACCCCCCCCCCTCC
>CABEEJ010009411.1:0-18661 GCA_901482245.1 Timema douglasi
AAAAATACAAAATAACTACTCAACATCACCAAACTGCAACATGCAGCTGGTAACAATGTTATCTACTTTCATTGTGGTTCTGCGGTTTGTTACTACTAAACTATACCTAGAAAAATATCGTTCTGAATCTGCATTTGAAATCGGCAGTCACAACGCTTGCAAACACTTTGTTGCGAAGTCACTGAACATAATGTCTGTCTTCAGCCCTAGCAGCACATTCTCAATTTTTAAACTTTCGATGCCATCACTCTATTCCATCAAAACTTTCAATTTTTATTTTTCAATATCCCAAAATATTAGCGCGAATGCCGAAAATCGCGGACATCATTTAAAATAGCGAATATCGCGCTAAAACGCCGACTTCGCGAATTATCGCGACAATTCTGATCATATATTTGCAATAAGGCTAACCTGAAATGTGAACATCTGAAAGAAAAAATGCCATATCCAACATTCGCGAATTATCGCGAACTCCACAAACGCAGGGCTCTGGTAATGGCGTATTGAGATGTATAATGCCAACAAACACCATTGAATGTATCACAGTAACTAACATACTGAATGTCCCAACACTGGAAAGTGGTCTACTATGTGAGTTTTATGTCTAAAAAGTGGTTCAAAGTGAAGTTTGAGAACAAATTATGTATCATCAGCAAAGGAAATAGCATTGTCACCACAGCTACATTAGAAGGAAAGCTTTTCAAATTAAAATGCAACAATGAATGTGCAAACCTGGTTTACAATTTAAATAAACGTGACCCTGCTATTCTATGGTATAGAGGAATAGTTGAAGTAGTACTTCAAAAGGTAAGGAAGGCATCATCCATCAGTTCATGATCCCATAAACACCTCAGCTAAATGAAGTGGAAGAAAGGAAGAATCGTTCAGTTGCACCTGTCATGAAGCATGAAACTGCCTGTGTACTACTTGTTCTTTGCGCACATCACTTTGATGTGAAATCTTGCCTTCCTTAATGGCGACTTAAAGGAGAACCTGTACATGAAGCAACTGCCCGGTTCCATCAAGGAAGGAAAATAAACACTAGTATTAAAGCTGAACCATAGCATATACAGCCTGAAGAAATCTGCACATTCTTGGAACAAGAGAGCAAATACAGCACTGCTGAATCAAGGATTTATATGAGGTTTAGTCTCTACACAAGAAGAAAAGAAAATGAAACTACATCATATATTTTGCTTTATGTGGATAATCTGTTGGTAGCTAGTAAATATGACAGTCTTATAGATAAAATAAGAAGACTTCTCAATGAAGATTTCAAAACTTGGGATCTTGGAAATGTATCTTACTACCTGGGTATTCAAATATAAAGAAGAGGATGGCCCAGTTCTTCTCCACCAGCGAGCAAAGATTGAGAATATTGTCAATAGTATAACATGACAAGTGCCGAACCGGTTGGCATGCTGATGGAAACTTCATACCCATCCAGTGTTAAAGAACAAGGTACTACTGTAACCAACAATTCATTGCATAGACAAGCAATCGGATCACTCCTTAACATTACCACAGTACCCAGACCAGATGTTGTTGGAATGTTGTGCTGTAGTGTAAGTCAACCTATTGAACGGGACTGTAAAAATGTTAAACATGCCATGTGTTACCTATCCAACATGTGATGCTAAACTCTATCAGCACAGGATGAGCCAGTACTGAAGTGTTACGTTTGTGCAGATTGGGGAGGAGATGAGAAAGAACCTAAGTTCACTAGTGGATATATCTTCCTTCTGGGAAATGGGACAGTGGCCGGATTAAGCCGGCAACAGTTGCCATTTCATCAACTCAAGATGAGTATGTTGCTGAAGCATATGTGAGTCAAGAGCTCATATGGCTGCGCCAAATGCGGTTAGACATGGGGGAGCCAATGACGACTGCCCCGACATTGTAAGAAGGCAATTAGGGTTGCAATGGAATGATTAAATCAAACAGATCCAGTTATTTTACAATGCATATAGACATCAAATATCATATTAAACGTGATTTACATGAACAAGACATAAATGATGTGAAATATTGTCCAACAAATGTCATGACAGCTGATATGATGACTAAACCACTTCCAAAAAACACATTAAGGAGTTTCGCGACTGCTGCAAATGTACAGTTTGAGTAATATTGTTCAGCGAGAAGGGGTGTTAGAGATAAAGGCCTAGGCCTATGATCTATGCAATTGGTGAGTTTTGGGTTGTTGGGTTGTGTCTTGAAGGAAAAACAAAACTTGTCAACACATTGATTTTTATTTTGTTAGTTTTAATATAATGATACAAATTATTTTAAAACTCACTGATATCAACACTTATTACTACAATAATGGTTCTTATAAAAGGAATTTAATACAATTGTTTAATAATAATAATGTTTGGATGTACAGATTTTGGTTTGAATCAACACAGTGTGGTCATAGCTGTAATATAATTCAAACTTAATATTGAGCTCAAGTGGATACCTGAACGATTCAGGTGTAATTGATAATGCTGAGACAATTCGGCAAGTAATTTGAAACTTTTTCCCAATTGTGTGTACAATTTGTAATGTTCCTAATGACTGAAAGAATGCTTTGTGCAAAGCCTAAGGCAGTAAGAGTGAATGAAGAATTATAGGGCAATTAGTTTGTTGAGTATTCGAGGTAATTTCTTTGTGAGTATTAATTGAGAGAGTATGGGAAAAACTCTGGACAAGATTTGGGGTGTGCAATGTAGTTTCATGCTAGGTAGTGGTTATATGGGCCAAATATTTGAATTGTAACAAGTGATTGAGAAATGTGTGATGGTAAAGAAGAGAGTGTATTGTGCATTTATTGAGCTGGAGAATGCGTACGATCGAGTGAATAAGAACTCGTATGTTATAAAATATTCTGAGAGAATATGGTATGGATGCATGATTAGAAATGTAATTATGGTGGTGTAAGATGGGATTAAAGCATACGTTAAGGCAGATGCAAATGGTTTGACGATGAACTGGATGTTAAGATAAGATTATATTATGTCTACATGGTTGTTTAATGTATTCATAATTAAGTGTATGAGGTAAGCTTGTGAGGAAGCATTTGGTGTGCAAATGAGAAATATGAACGTGAAAGTGCTGCTGTATCCAGATAATGCCCTATTAATGACTGAGAATGAAAGTGACTTCCCGAGTGAATTAAATCGTTTGAATGTGGTGAAAGGCAGATTGGATATTTGTTTAGTTTCTCCAAAACTAAGGTGATAGTTTTTTTTTATAAGGACTGATCAGGAAATTATTGCCAGCTTAGTATTAATGGCAAACTATTAGAACAAGTGAATGATTTTGTGTATCTGGACAGAATGTTTTGTAAAAATGGTGGGTTAGGTGTGAAATTGATAATTGGATGTATGTGGAATATTGCAAAGAATGAGGTAGTATTGAATATTGAAAGAGGCAAAGATGACAGTATATAAAAGTGGGTTAAAGATGTGATGCGGTGGTTTATCAGAAGAAACACAAGAGCAAAGTCAATGTGGTTGGATGAGATAGCTAAGAAATGTATGTGGAAAAGCTCGTATGCTTACTCTGAGCAGGGGTCAAAACCCACTGATCATCCCAGGTGTGTAAGACATAACCCTACGGGTCTAAAAACATGACACCCAAACTTGCCTCAAGATGGAGATGGACTGCCATCTTTGGCTGCTTGATACACCACCTCATTTCCTGAAAGGCCAGCATGACCAGGAATCCAGCAGAAGGGGAGCCGCCAGTTGGATAAATAATTTTTTTTAAATTTGCTTGTTCATCATCTGCACAAGGGGATTCCAGGAGTACAGAGTGGACAGTGCCAAATACGATGTACTAAACAAGATTTAAATTGACGTACAATTCAGCTTTAAAACATTGGATTCTAAAGGTAAACTGAATTTAAAATTGGATTATTCCACAGCAAAAGCACATCCCCCTGAAGCTCCAGATTTTGAGCTATCAGTGTAGATGTGCTTAAATCCTTGAAAGTGAGTGTAGAGGAGCTCGTAGAAGGTCCTCTCATAAATAACATGTGGAGTGGTCGATTTAGGAAACTTGGCAAGATCAGGATGGTAATGAGGCAGTCGTATCTTCCAGGGAGAAACTCAACCTGGAGATGTAGGGATAGCCTTTGGCAGGACTATCCCATACTGCCAAAAACCAATAGCATCTGGATCCCATACAAGACATACAAGATATGTTTGAGGGGGATGGAACATAGGACTGTAGGCAAAATGCTTCGGCATGCAAAGAAGTTTCCATACGTTAGATGCCAAAAGATAGGACCGGCGTCGGCACAGATACTGACGAATGGACTGGTACGAAAGGCACCAGTAGCCAGTCGAATGCCAGCGTGGTGGACACTATCTAGCATCTTTAACGCCGAAGGTTATGCTCAACCACAAACAAAACTACTGTAGTGAAGTTTTGATCTCACCAAGGACCTATAAAGGGGCATCAAGGTTTACCTATCAGCACCCCAAGAGCAACCACTAACTTCTTTAAGCAGATTGAGTGCTTTTACACACCTCGCTTTAAGGTATTTGATGTAGGGGGCAGGAAGCTGTGCCAAGAGGGCCTCTAGGCTCCTCTTTGAAAAACATTCACCTGGTGGGTGGGGCATAGCCATTGAGATTCGGATCATGATCACTTGGAGATCAAATGTAAAATTAATATTTTTATGGTAAATATTGCTTCGTATGAGTATAGCCCCACCTCTGCTTGCCTGATAAAAGAATGGCTTGTCGTACCCATGAAGTGTTGGGTTATCAGTTGGGCGGAAGTGGGTTTCCTGCAAACATAAAATGGAGGGATGCAGGAGAAAAATAAGTAATTTAATTTCTTCTACATGGGCATAGGTACCCCTACAATTCCACTGTAGTAGCGAAATTTAGTCAAATAAAATATTTTAATCCGCATAATCCATAACAATATCCCTTAAAAAAAATTGGTTTAGGACCTTTTTAGTTCCCTTTGCCTTTTCAAGTCTCTCCTGGACTTCGCACTTCAGGAGAGACTTTTGTTTATCCAGAAGACACTGGGAGGACATTGGCGCTTTTTTTATTTATATCGGCCGCACATTTCTGGGCTTTATACATAGCATCAGCTGGATGCACCTTTGAGGTCTCACCTGCCGTGCAACCCACCCTTACCTTTGAAATCCCAGAAGAGAGTGCAGGCGGCCCAATAGTGGCCCCAGTTAATTTCGATTCTCAAAGTGGGTTCAGGAGGGTTCCCCAAAGAGGGCTTGAGGATGTTCGAGGAGGACTTTGGGGGGTGGGGGGTGGGGTTCCCTGGAGGACTCGAGGCGGTTCCTCGATGAAGATTTTTCGGGGAGACTGGCGGTGGAGAGGACCTTTGAGTCGGTGTCCCCTATTGTACAATTGAGGTTTTGGTGTCAATGGAGTTATTAAAACATGCATATTAATGTCTCAAGTAGAGGCTAGTGGCACTGGTCGAGAGGACATCTTAGAAAGATTAACTGTGCTATGGCAGTTGGGACAGTTTATTTTCTGACTAACAATTTGGCTAGTAGAGGTTTGAAATACCTGAGCCTGACTGGATACGTATTCCTTGTGTGCCTGGGCATAAGAGATCTTCTTTACAGTTTGAATCTCCAGGACTTTTTTTTTCTACCTTTCATTTCGGACAGGCCCGAGACCAGGCAGAGTCCGGACCCTTTCAGTTAACGCAGAACTTAGGCCACTCACATGGTGTATCATGAGCCTCCTGTCCACAAATTGGAAAGTTTGGCTTACCATGGCATCGCAGCTTTGTATGCCCAAATTTCTGGCACTGAAAACACCACCAAGGGTTGGGAACATACGGCCGGACTCTGAACACGTGTAAACCGGCTCAGACCTCCTTTAAAAAGGTAGGACTCACAAATGTAAGGATATATGTATCCCATCTTTTTCTCATGTCTGTTCTTTTTGGTGACAATAGGGTCAACATCGGTGACATGCTGAGGGAAAAGTTCCTCACAGATCTCCTCGATGCTTACAAAGTCAAGGTCAAAGAAAGTGACTACTTCCTTGCAAACATCGAGGAACATG
This sequence comes from Timema douglasi, assembly GCA_901482245.1. Classification (NCBI taxonomy): domain Eukaryota; kingdom Metazoa; phylum Arthropoda; class Insecta; order Phasmatodea; family Timematidae; genus Timema; species Timema douglasi. The sequence goes on from CABEEJ010009411.1 coordinate 6,045, forward strand.
TGAGGCTCCATCTTCACTGGTATATAAGCCGTATTGCTCGACGGTATTTCAATAAATGCCATAATGTTAAGAGGGCTTGATGTCAGTCGCAGTTTGAATCAATATCGTGCCATAATGCCATTTCCTTATCGACACGCCCGATTTTTATGCACCATTTATCGTTCTTTTGAGGATAAATGGGTTGACATGCTTGAGGTTCTCAATTTCCTCTACTCAAGACATTACCAGAAAATGGAGATGAGGCCTCACCATTTCCTGGATTTTTCTATATTAGGCCTGGACAGCCTTACCTGCTTCCGCCTCTTTTCATTAATACGGCCCTGAGAGGGGCCGAGTAGTGAGTTGCCAGCAGACAGTAAAGTGACAACTGTGACAAAGGTTTTGAGCATGTCTCATATTGGGGTCAACCTGCACAAGACTAGGATCGTAGACCCAGGGTTCTACCACACGTGGCCCTGTTAACTCTCCCGACGAGGAGCCCCACACAACACTAGACTTGACAACCTTTGCATGGGGCAACACCAGGAGAAAGGTCATTGCAGCAAGTGGGTACAGGAAAGTACCAATGTTACAACCGGACCCTCATAAACGCAACCGGTCGTTTCTCAAAGTAGGATACCCAGTTATTGACATCCCTAAGGTCCTTCTACTAAGATATTACAACCTGAGCACTTTCATGACGGGGCTCCAATGCAGTGGTATCCAATAATTGTCTGAGCAAAGCCATGTGAGATGCCAAGGTCGTCAACAAGGGAGCTTAAGGCAGAGAAAAGAAGAAAGGAGAGAGAAAGCACAGGAGGGAGAGAGAGTTAAGGAAGTAGAAAAGGAGGTCAAAGTAAAGGTATGGACGTGGGTGTCTACTAAACTTGACCAATGAAATTCTTGACTTTTTCCCTGATTTCCCCTGATCATTTCCTGAAATTCCTGACTAAAAAGTATGTCACACCCTTCTTTCTATCCTCCTTCCCCATAGTTTGTGTTGATTTTTTTATGAATAATAATAAGTTTTAAAATATAAATAAACAATGTTTTATTTGTATCAACATAGTCTATTAGGAATTAGAAAAATTAGAAAAAATATTACACAGCTACAAACAGAAAAATACAGTTTGAACCACATTGTAATTTACTGAATTAATAATTATTATATTTCATATTTTGAGTAAAACAACATTTTCCCCAATATTTTTTGTAATTTACCAAATTCCCGGCTAATTCCAGTTTTCCCTGATTTTCTCGGATGGTAGACACACTGTATGGGGTAGCTTTGTCCTGCACGAGGTACGTCCTGCACAGAAGCCTCTCCTTTAAGTCGCCTCTTACGACAACCAGGGGTTGCTGCGAGACTCTTCTAAACCCCGTCCCGCAGTGGTCGATATTTGTATTATTATTTTACTTTTGTGTGACCAAGGTTTTGATACTTATATTGTTAACCCAATGATTTAATAAGTAGATATTATTAAGCTATGAAGGAAACATATATTTTTGTAGTGCTAGTTCACAAAGGTGTACCATTTATATAGAATAATAATTAGAGATAAACTAATGTCTAAAATGTATTTGTGGATTGTATTTAGTTACAGAAAAAATGAAAGAACAATGTTTTGTAAAATACTTTTGAACTTGGCATATTTTTATTTCTTGTACTTGTGAGTACCGGTACCATGAACAAATTAAAATAACTTGAAGCGATGATTAATTTTCTACATGAGAATAACACCATTATCATATACTTTTTTTTTTTAGAATCATGTCTTAATACCCTTTCGAGCTATAGGATTGTGTACAAATTACGCTGATGGTTTTAGAGATTAGGGAGGTTATATTTAGGGGGAGTGAACCCATATTTGCATAGAGGAGGAGTGGAAAACCATTTTGAAAAAACTTCAGTACACCAAGACCTAGTTTCGAATATCAATCTCTCTGTCATCAGCAGCACATATAAATTTATTCTGAAGTAGTTGTCTACCTTAATTTCCAACTTAATTTCTTGATGGAGATATTCCAATTCCTCTGGTTCAATCTTCACAGGAATTACCCTTTCACTCATTCTGTGATGATTTTCCAAGTCCTCCATTCTGTGATTATGTAGATAACAGATTGGTACTATACAGGATCGGCTGAAAGACATACACATTAGTAATAAGAACATACACCTCACAGAGATAGTTTTACTTAATTCATACATCTATGTTGTGGTACAACCCTTCAAGCTTCAACATCAAACAGAATAAATAGATAACAGTCAAAGATACAGGATGGGGAAAAAAGTGTTGACACATTTCAAGACTATATTTAGATTAGTTTAATCATTAACACCTATAAATTAAACATAAAGCAACAAAAGGTTTATGTGCATAACCTGAAAAAATAATATTATGCAGTGATAAAAGTTTTCTATATAACCTTGAAATTTATTTTTTTAGCAACAGGTCTTACAACCTGATCAGGTTGTGTGCATATGTACTAACTAGCAAACCCACATGCGCTGCCCGTGACCCACTGTGATATAAGAATTGTATAAGCCTCCCCCCACCCATGGTGTACAATTTCATTTTGAAACGTTATCTATGAAATATAATTCTAAAACAGATTAAAAATATTTTCTTCAAAGATTTGTTAAAAATATCCTAATTAAAAAGCTAATCAAAGCTTTAAAAATCCGGCTTCATGTGCATTCGGACCCCTTTTCGTCCACCTGTGTTAAAAATTCCAGATCTCTGCGTGCCGTATATTTGGCTGGGCATCGCACACAAACAAACAAACAAAAACACTTCATTTTATTATTAGGTATAGATTATGCTAATATGTAAGGGATGTGAAAAATTACATTTAGAGGAAGTGTATCCACATTTTCACAAAGAGTGGAAAACCATTTAAGAAAACTACTTCCAGTACACCCGAATAAGATTCAAACCTCAATATCCCCGTTATCTGCAGTCCAGTCTACTGTGAGTGAGATGCCTTAAACCATTGGGCCATCAAAACGTGTTATGCTTGGATTGTTTATTTTAAAAAAAACAATGTTCATATGATGGCCACCATTACATGCAATACTTTGTAGTATGCATCCCTCAAAACATGACAGAATTTTACACCTTTTATTGCAGTTTAGGGGCCTGGATGGTTTCCAGCATGTGGATATGACAATCATATGTTATTGTTAAAACCTTGTGATGTTCGTCTTCAAACAAGTTAGGCCCCGAAATGCTGAAAAAGGCCAGTCCTCTAAACTTTGACCCTTTTTAAGAGTGAGGGGAAGTTGGTTGCGTTGTCATGGAATTCCTGGTGCCCAATAGCGATAATTTTGTTTGGTCAAAGAGCTGAAAATATGAAAGTGTGATATATATATATATAACATAATCATTTGGCCCAGTGTTAAAATCACCCTACTTAATCTGCATATAAGCCTTAAAAAATTGTTGGTGGTTTTCTTTGACTCGTTCAGACAATTCCTGCATGACAAATATCTTGTAGGGATGGAAATTTTACTTCCCCAGCAGCAGTTGCACACTCTTCCGAGTGATGTTGAGTGCCCCAGAATGTTGTCTCAATGTTGACCCTGACAAAGGCATGTAACAACCAGTCTTATATACAGTCCACTTCAGAATGTATCGACACTTTCTGCCTGATAATAAAGGAACCATGTTACAATGCTGCATCCATAAACCACATGACGCTCTTTTTACCTTTCTATCCCTCCCTCCCACCATGTAGACATTTAGCCTACAGTCCGCCTCCCCCTCTTTTTCAAATTTGTGTTAATGTAACTTTTCTCACCAAGAGTGGATGAGATTATTTCATAGGGAAGTTTTGTGATACTAAAAGAGGGAGTCAGATTTAATACTTCTTAAAATCGATTTTTAATCCTGAATATAAATTAGTTCAGAGAGTATAATTAATTATTTATGGATAGCTACACATACAGATAATATACGTATATAAATACAAATGTCGAGCTCTGATTCGTCAGGTTCTGCTATATCTAAGTGGCACTACTATGTGCTGACTAGGATGGCCCCTTTCTATAGTGTTGCTACATGATATGATAAGGTGCCCATACCCAATGTTTGACGATGAGGGAAGACATCTTTCTTAATATTGTGCACTATTTTTATTGTCATATTATCATAATATAGAGAGCTATTTAAACAATTCTAGGTATACAACTTTTATAAATTATTATTGGATTGATCTACAATTTTACAAAATTAATTTATAAATACCCGACTCATATTCCATTCAAACATCGATCCTGAATCCCGGCTTCACCCTCAAAGAAGACTAGATTGCCAATGAAATGGAGATCGGGGTTCAAATACCTCTCGGGTTTACTCAGCGTGGCTTTCCTAAATGATTTTATACTTTCTCTCCATCTTAATGAGGGTAAATTACCTCTAAAATCGTACCTTCCTCATGCCTAGAACATTGGATTAAACTATTTAAAAAAATGGAACTACATTTGACTACACCACCCTACGAAATGTATACTAAAAAGGTGGAATTTTAAAGAAAATCTACAAGTATTTGCATGGAGAGAGAGCAGGAAAGTATTTAGGAAAAGCAACCCTCAGTAGACCTGACTGGTATCCGAACCCCATCTCCCCATCATCTGTCATCTAGTCTACTGAGAAAAAGACAACTTAGACCATGAGGCAACCGTAGTGTGTATATGATAGTTGTATTTTTATATATATATATATATATATATATATATACACACATCTAGATTTGTCAGAAAGGAGAAGGTATAGGCTTAAATATACCTACCTTTTGAAAATAATTAAGGCTAGTTGAAGTTTTACTTTTCACAACATGCTGCTGGTATAGAGAAATAACACTATTGATGGACTCCCCAAACTTGCCTTGAGATAAATTCTGTACTTGTGCTTCTTTCCATTTCACTACATATTTTTGAAACTCTTCCGCTGTTTTCTATACACAAGCAATAAACAAGTCAACTCTTTTTGAATAAATTATTTTTGTATTTAGTACAAATAAAAGCGATTATTCATGGCCTAAAGAAAAGAATTTGCAGTAGCAATTTGAATTACCCTCAAACTCAACTATACTTATAAATTAAGGCCTTCAACAAACAGTTGTTATCCAACTAAAAGCACCTGAAGTGGCCAGTAGATTGAAAAAAAAAACTAAACAAGTGTCGTGAATATAAACATGTTACTGTCATGCGCATGAAAATATGTGTTTTCGAATGTGTTTGGCATAGTCTCAGGCAGACAATGCCACCTAAGCACATTTGAAATATTGATAAACAAAAAGTGCTAAGATTGCATTTTCAATGCTACAGATATTCAGAAGTTATTTATAAGTATGTTTATCAAAGGTGGAAACCTGAACAATAATATTATTTCTCAACATTAGAATTTGAGATCTGTTACATAAAACTTTGATGTACCCAACCTTCCTCCCATGTAACAACATGTAAACATTAGTGCTTCCCCCTTCCCCCATATAACAACATGTAAACATTAGAGCTTCCCCCTTCCCCCATGTAACAACATGTAAACATTAGAGCTTCCCCCTTCCCCCATGTAACAACATGTAAACATTAGCGCTTCCCCTTTCCCCCATGTAACAACATGTAAACATTAGCGCTTCCCCTTTCCCCCATGTAACAACATGTAAACATTAGCGCTTCCCCTTTCCCTCATGTAACAACATGTAAACATTAGCGCTTCCCCTTTCCCTCATGTAACAACATGTAAACATTAGCGCTTCCCCTTTCCCCCATGTAACAACATGTAAACATTAGAGCTTCCCCTCCCCCCAAGTGTTACATGGTTTATTGACGACCCCTTGCCCAGACAACCTAGCAAACACATGCAAGCTCATAATATAATAGATCTAACGGTGGAATTTTTTACCCAACAGGTTAAGCAAATAAAGATGGAAGTGAAATATAGCTAATTGCTTACCAGTTATTTTTTGTTTTTAATAAAATATTCTTTAGAAATTGAAAAATCATCATCATTGAACCTCTTTGTCTACCTTTATCCAAACATAATTCTAGTATTTTCATTTTTTAAACAAATGTAATCAATTTACAACCCCTTTCATACCCACAAAATTTAATAAAGATAATTTTTCCTTTACTTCGTATTGAATATTAAATGCTTAATTTAGTCCTATTTTTTTGCTTCACATCTGACAACTCTGTTGGCTATTCACATTTAACTACACTAATATAGTAGCAAGAATGAGAACCAAAGAATTTTGAGCAAATTTAGGCCTCTGCATTTGAATGGAAGAAGAACAAGAAACCATATTTAGTACAACCAGCCTGATTCAATCCTCGAATTCATCGGCAAACCAGACTATAAGAGCTTGACATTCAGTCCAGGGGCCCAAAGATGTGCGTGATTTCAAATTTATAGAAAATGTTAATAATCTAAGCTTCTAAATTTAGCACTGTCTAAAGTATAAGCTACTTATGAGAATGATGGTGCCATGCCACATCTTATCCAAATAGCTAGAAATTTCATGAATGAGGACCCACTAACAAATAGATGGATCGTTCATGACCTATTTCCTGGTCCTCAGATTTAAATCAACTGGGGGAACCTGAAAGAGATACCCATTGACAATTATGAAATACTTCACCAATGTAGGCTATTGAACAAGGTTACCAGCGAATCTGAGAAACACTTGGAAGTTTTTAATTAACTAGACACTATGTTACAACTTCTGTACTACAGTCTTGCATACAGGTGCAAGATAGTGATTTTGACACTTCCTTTAAAATATAACATTAATTTCCATTTACTTTCTTAGTAATTTAAACCGCCTCCTTTTCTTAACTATGCTGAAAGATGTAACCCATTAAATGTAAAGTATAATATACATTTAACGCGTAAAAGTTTTAATTTGTTAATAATGAAGTGATAATTTTTTCCTCTGATTTGTTTCTAGTTCCCTTCTAAAGTATAACTTTATTTTCTATTATAATGAATATAATAGATAATAACCATTTTTGTCAAATCAACATGATGAGCTCACACAGTTAAGTGTTTCTACCTTGCCTCAAGGAAATAACAGACTCGACAATAACTGAGGTTGAGAGTTGACTTAATATGGCCTAACCAATGCAGTTGTGATATGGGATCGTCACTTGGGCCACATTTAACTATACTGGAGTTACAACTCACAGAAAAACATCGAGTCAAACTATTTCTTGTGACACTTCTCCAATCGTCTATTCTTCGCGCAGGCGTGTTTACCCGTTTCTGGCCTCCACTCCTTCGAGAGCTATACACTTAGGATGTGATTGATCGACTACACCCGTTTTATTTTCCTAGTCGCCAGTCAATTGGGGAGCTTATTTAATATCATGTATGATCTAAAATAGAGATAGAACGATATTTAACTTTCTAGTGAACAAATTAATATTTTGATCTTTTTCTATGAATAGCAGCTAGAAGTTCAATGGCATAGAATGGAGTCCATTAGATAGTATCCCGCAACTCCGTGAATATCTATTGTGAGCATTAGCGCCGCTGATATACTTTTTATGGACTGTCTGTCCATCTACTAGGATTTTAGGTTTGGAATCCCACTAGGGATTACAGATTTACTGCTGTCATTACACTGACTAAGATTTGTTTGCATTGGTAATGAAATTGACTACATTTAGGAGTGTAAGCGGTGGATCACTTAACAATTCTGCTGTCAACCTTAAATAGGTTTTATGTGTAAAATGTAATTGGTGTTTATTGGTTTCATGTGACCAAGTGTGCCTGTTGATAGATAGCTGGGCAATATGTTCCTTCCAAACAAATCTTGTTTGAAGTGGTTATATATATCTTCAAGGTTCAGTTTCTTTGTATGGACTCAAGCCGTGTTTAGGATCAGATAGAGCAACTTTGGCTAGACAGTTTGTTGTATAATGTGTTAACACAGTTAATGTAAAGTAGTGCTCTGATAGTTCAGCCATTATTTAGCGGTCACTTAGCGACCTTTTTGACGTTCTAGTAGTTGTGTACTATGCCAAGTCACCCTAATATAGTCGTTTTGTTATGAGGCGACTCTATGTCTTCTGTTACTGGGGGAACGTCAGCTCTTAATGGGAGTAGTAATTGATAGTTCTTGGCCTAATTAGGCATTTATTCTCCTTATTATAGGCTTGTAATCCCATTGTTATTTTGTGTTCCCTGTTTAACTTTATTTGCCGGTCATGCTCGAGCTTGATCTCTTTTCTACTTTGTATTTATTGCTCGGTAGACGGGTTCCTTAGGATTCTCAATGAGGATGTTATGTACTTTAATGTTTACCTTAATTCAACTTATGATTGTGAAACCAACTAGGGGATTTATGATCATTACAGCGACGTCCTAAGTAAGACTTTTTTGTCCCTAGTGTAAGGGACATAATTTGCACCCCCATCTAGTGGTCATGACGTTTTCGCTGTTAGTGAACCAAATTATTGTTAGAGAAAGATCGCCGTGGGTCAAGTGAACCGAAACAAACATGATAACACCATAAAACAAACGTTAGTCAGCACAATAAAGTTACAAGTAGCGAGGTCACGCACGCGCGTCCCTAAACTATACCGGGCATGACTCGACTGTATATTGTCTGGTAAAGACACACACTGCGCAAGCGCTACCACAAATATGGCTACACTAAACAACTGCAACTCGTCATAAAAGAATACCAACATTCCAACAATTATAAGGGCTAGTAGCTTGCTTACTACTGTCACCTAATTCATGTATAATGTATATAAATAAGACACCTAGAGCTATATGGGGTATATTATGTGCCAATCAGTTCATTATTATACCCTAAGAGACTTACTATTAACTGACACGCCTTTATTTGGCTTAAGTAGAGCTTGTTGAGCGTATGTTGCCAGATTTAACCATTGTCACGGCGAGTTATCCAGATCCTCTTAAAAAGGGGTTATTTGCTCCTAGATTTTTAATACAGAGTGTGACATTGATGCATTTTTTTGTCTCATAAAGTTCTGTGACTAATTAAGGCATTATGTAACCAGCCTGGAGTATTGCTCATCAAAACTTATTTACCAGGCCTTTTTGTTTACTTTTATTGATATATTGTATGGATGGAAAGGACACTATGACACCCGTAATGGGAATCAAAATATATATGTAAACTATTATTTAATAAATTGTTGTGTGTCTTGTACTTGATCTTTTTTGTAACCATGCAACCCATCTTTTACATTAAGGAGGGTTCAAAATCACTTGGGATTAACAATATTTGAAGGTGAATAGAAAGTTTATCTACTCCCCGACAAATTAAACTAAATATATTCTTAAATAGAGTAGAAAGGGTTGATTCTAAAACACTCGAGGTGAGATGGGCAGGCAAAGATCTGACCCGAGGCCAAACACTCAAGTGAGATGGGCAGGCAAAGATCTGACCCGAGGCCAAACACTCAAGGTGAGATGGGCAGGCAAAGATCTGACCCGAGGCCAAACACTCAAGGTGAGATGGGCAGGCAAAGATCTGACCTGAGGCCAAACACTCGAGGTGTGATGGGCAGGCAAAGATCTGACCTGAGGCCAAACACTCAAGGTGAGATGGGCAGGCAAAGATCTGACCCGAGGCCGATCAAGAAAGGGTTGTAGGGGAGGAGAGGGTGTTAAGCTTGTCCAAGTACCAGATTGAGAAATTGCGTTGTGATAATGGTGGGGAATATATTTCCAGTGACTTTAAAAACTTATATGAAGTTAAAGGTACTAATGTAATATACACTAGTCCAAGAAATCCAGAACAAAATTTAGTAAGTGAACGCCTCAATATAATTATTTTAGATAAAGCTAGGTACCTAGAATTTGACAGGTTTAGATAAAAACATGTGTGGAGAATCAGTATTATCAACTGTTTATTTGCTTAATAGAACTCCTGCATTTGTGTTACATGGCGATATAGCCCTGCAGATTAATGGTATGGTTATAAGACTGATCTGAGTAAAATTAGAGTTTTTGGTTGCACAGCTTATGCACACATTCCCAAAGAAGATCATTCCGGGAAATTAAACTTTCGCTCAAGGAAATTATTAATTATAATAGGGTATTGTCATAATGTCTATCAAGTGTGGGATCTTGTGGGTAAAAGGGTTAACACTACTCGATCTATTGTCTTTGATGAGACCAAGATTGTAACTAAAGATATTGAAGATCATGACTCAGAAAATTCAAAGGTAGAAGAGGATCTTCAGGATCAAGTGGATGTAAAGACAAGATAACTCGGTCCTGATAACTCTGAAATTAAAACGGTTGATGTCCCTGAAGTTCCAGGAAGAAGACACAGTAAAAGAGTGAGTAAAATGCCAAAACACCTTGAAGATTATGAAGTCAGGATGGCTATGGGCTCTCAGTGCTGGTTATTTTTCATTTAGGTCCTATCAACATGCTGTTCAACAAGATGATGGTTGGAAGAAAACTATCGAAAGAGGGTTGGGGTCTCTTCAGAGCAATAAGACTTGGGGTACGTATCCCCCCACCGGATGTATCCATAATTGAATCTCGATGGGTGTTTACTGAGAAGACAATTGATGGTGTAACTCCGAAGAAAGCTCGCTTGGTAGCTAAAGGTTACCAGCAACCTACTTTGGAGGAAAATGTTTATTCTCCGGTAGCTCGGTTGGTGACACTTAGAACACTATTGGCTGTTGCTGTTCAGTGTGACTTATTCATTCATAAGTTAGATATAAAATCAGCTTTTCTAAAAAGTGAATTAAAAGAAGTTGTGTATCTTTACCCTCCTGATGGCTTACATGTAAAAAATTGTGAAGTGTGTAAAGTGGTGAAGGCCCTATATGGTTTGAGACAAAGCCCAAAGTTCTGGAACGACAGTGTTAACCAATTGTTGAGTGATTTAAATTTTCAAAGATCCAAGGTTGATCCATGTTTATACTTTAATGATTCTACATATATTTTGATTTGGGTTGATGATTTTATTATTTTCTCAAGCTCAATTGATGGTGTTAATAGTGTAAAGGGTAAGTTAATGGATTCTCTTAACATTAGGGATTTAACTTCTGATGGTAAATTGGTATTTTTAGATCTTGAAATTGAAAAGAAAGAGGCTAATAGATTGATTAGGCATTAGGAAGAAGAATATCGCTTACAAAGTTGTAAATCATTTTAGGATTAATGATTCTAGAATATCAAAAATATCTGTACAACCAAAATTGAATTTACAAAGGGTTTCAGAGGAAATAAGTTATAAAGTGCCATATAAAGAATTGATTGGTAGTTTAATGTATTTGATACTGGTGTCAAGGCCAGATCTTTGTTTTGCAGTATCTTATTTTGGAAGGTTTCAAAATTGTTATAATGAAACTCATTGGAATTATCTAAAGAATGTTGTTCGTTATCTCAAATATACTAGTAATTTTAGTTTGATGTAGGTTAAAAATAATATTTGTTCAGATATAGATGTTAAAGCTTTTGTTGATTCAGACAATGCTAGTGATCCTATTGATAGGAAAACATCTACAGGTTTTGTTGTTCAATTAAACGATAATGTTGTGTCATGGTGTTCCAAAAAACAAAATGTTGTGGCTCTCTCTAGTAGTGAAGCTGAGTATCTGGCTCTTTCTGCTGGAATGTCTGAATGCAAGTTTTTAATCCAATTATTGGATGAATGTCTTGATTGTGTAAAGCCAGTTATTGTCTTTGAAGACAACCAATCGTGTATGAAAATGGCACAAACCTATGAGACGAAGTGGTCCAAACATATTGATGTGAGGCATCACTTTGTAAGAGATTTAATTAGTAGTGGTGATTTTAAATTACAGTATGTAGCTACTGATGAACAAGTAGCTGACATAATGACAAAAGGATTAGCAATAAAAAAAATCGAGTACTTTAGAAAACCATTAAATGTTACAAAAATTTGATTAGAATTTGTGAATAAGTATTGGAATACAAAAGTGTGTTGGTAAAGCTTTTACCTTGTTTTTTTTCCTCTCCTTGTCTTAAATTTTGCAGAATTGAGAGGAGGTATTAATATGGTTATATTGGCAACTCTGCAAAGTTTATGTTAGGTTGGCTATCTCTACTTCTTACTCCCTGTAACTGTATCGTACTACTGGTCGTTCGTTGGTTTGATTACTGGTTAGGCGTTTCTGTCATATATTAAATAAATACACTGTTTACACTATGTCAATGCGTGTGTGATTTTGTTTCATGGCCTATTAATCCTAATATAAATTATGATTAGCCAGAGAGTTGGGTAACTTGGAACATTTTGACTTTTTTTTTATTTGTACTTGGGGATAATGTAATAATTTTATATACTTACACTATATTTCTAGCCTTTTAATATATCAATGGTAAGAAAAATCAACTTTATATCTACAAGTGTTGACTAACTATGCCTAAAATACCTTAAAAACTGTTTCGTGTGGCCCCGGTTGACGGTATTTACATTGTCACACATGGATGATGTGGAAGAGAGTGTAACTTAAAGATACTTAGGGGAATTCAGCTCATTAGTTGATTAATTAGGTCTAACCAGGGGCATATCCAGGGAGGAGGGTGGACTGCGGGAGCTGCACCCCCCTCCCAAAATGTATGTTTCACAAACAAATTATTAGATAATTAGCAGCTAAAAAAAATATACCC
>CABEEJ010009412.1:0-18659 GCA_901482245.1 Timema douglasi
GATAAATCTGTGCCGGGACCGAGGATTGAACCCCGGCCGCCAGCATAGAAGTCTAACACCTTACCCCTAGACCACCAGGTCACCTTTTTGTCTAAAACATATGATTAATGGTGTATTCTCTCTTTTTTTTCTTAGCCCCACGTCTTAATAGACGTTTGGATTATACGCTTATGTTATAATTACGCTAATGGTTATATTGACGGGAAAGGTTATATTTTGAGGAAGTGTACCTTCATTTGCATGGATGGAAAATGGTTAATCATTTTTTTAAAACCATTTTCAGTATACCCGACCTTGTGATGATATAGTCAGTCGGTTCAGAAAGTGCTATTTAAATACCTCAATTAAATAAAAAATAAAAAATATATATTTATTTGCATGCTTGTGTTAAATATAAAATATTTATATATGCTTGGGAACAAATATTAACTTTATCGCACCTCTTGGATAGAAAATGTATTGTGATCGTCAAAAAAATCAAAATCGAATTTGAAAGTATTTTTTGCAATGCAGTTTGTCTGTATTTACTGGGACTATTGCCGAAACCTTAATCACGGGGCTAAAACTTGGTAGCTAGGGTTTTCATATGGTTACTCAGAGGGATTTTTGTAATTTTCTATCCAACCAAAAAATTCAGGCTAGATTGGTTATTTAAGAGGTAAAAGAGAAACATTAGATTTTTTCCTAAAATTGCTTTAACATTTTTGATTACATTTAGTATTCAGCTATTGTTTAATACTACAAGCAAAATTGAAATTTTCATGTTCTCACGAAAATCACTTTGAGGGTACTTTAAATTTATATTATTAGTAATTAAATCTCTGAAAAGTTATTCATTGTACAATATCATGTCATCATAGTATATCAGTTAACCTTATAATATAATTATTATAACTAGAATAGTCGTAGTTGAGAATTTATGATATCATTTAATTAAACAAGCAACTATTTTTTTAAAGCTTTGATATCTCTGTTAATGGTCATAGAACATATTTCGATTTTTTTTTATCCCTGCGTCTTACTAATCGTTTGGGTTGTATGCTCATTTACTAATTACGCTAACGGTTATAGGGATTAGAAAGGTTAAATTTAGAGGGAATGTATCCAAATTTGCGTTGAAAACCATTTTGGAAAACCACCCTCAATACACCAAGCCTAGATTCAAACCCTGATCCACCCATCATTGGCAGCCTAGTCTACTGCGTGCGTTACAATGCAGCCATCGAAGTGGGTTTGAAACTCTTTGCGATACAATTTGTAGTAGAATATGCTATTAAAAATAAAATAGCCTTTATTTGAAATTGATACATTTTATAAAAAAAAAGTTTCTAAGATGTTGAAAAATATATTTTTTAATTTAAGGTTTCGGGAATTGATTATTATGCTCTTTAGGGAACGGACAGTTTAATTTTTTCTCAATGTGTTTCTATAACAGTGCATATCATTTCATTTAAGATGTTTGGTGGAATGTTTCTACAACAATGTATATTATTACGTTCCACAATTTTAACACGTTTTAAGCAAATATCTCAATAGGACAAGGAACGAGAAAGTTCACGCAGTAAACCTTACCACGTATTTAAACTTATTTTATGATAAATATACGCCCCTGAATAAGTTTAAAAAAATATGCAACACAAGCATCAAAAGTTCCAAGATAAGGTTAATTTTATTTATTTGTTTGTTTGTAGACTGGGTAGTTGCTAAACTAAGGCGAAATAAATGATTAGACAAACAAAAAATAGAATATACAAGGAAACCATGAACAATGAAGGAAGACAAGAAAGAAAGAAAGAAATAACGATAACGTTACTTAGGGTTATAAAAGTTTTCTTTAATACTCAGAAGTCAGTAAAAGCCCTCCTGGCAAATTACGTGAGATGTATAAGTTCTGAACGTCGACTGAAGATGGCAGGCAGGCCGACAAGATTTATAATGGTAGCAATTAAAATGGCATTATGGGTAGTATGAAAGGGGGGGAGTTGCGTGTATTAGGTATTTAAGCGGAGGAACAGTAAATGTTTAATTAATCACCGCTAGAGTTTAAATTCGTTATACGGTAGTGAGCGAACAGAATAACGTCTAAGATGAATTGCAGAGAGAGAGAGAAAAAAAAAGCACAATAGACTTCAAGGATGATGGGAGGAGAGGCTAAGGCTAAAGATAAGAATAGTATTTCATCCTTAATTTAAATGAAGGTCGGTCTAAATTCGAGCTCACAGAGCAAGAGATGTAGTGTATTTAACATGAGTCTTTTTTATTTTTCTCGATTCCTTGGAGAAAGAAGTATTGTGATCGAAAAAACCCAATTAATTCAGATTTTAATAAATAATGTAGACGTTTCATGACCCAATGAAACAGAAAAATTGGTTTTTGCGATGCCATCTGTCTGTATCTGTCTCTCAGTCTTGAGCCAAAACAATTTTACCGATAGGGCTAAGACTTGATATATATAAGTTTTCCCGAGGAGTTTAAAAAAAAAATATATCTAACCCTAGTAGTTCATTAAAGGTCAAAAAGAGAGAAAAAAAAATAGATTTTCTATAAATCCGTTATAACGATTTTGATTACATTTTGTATCTAGGCACTCTTAACATTACAAACAAAATGGTAGCTTTTGTTTTACCATGAAAAACACTTTGAAAGTAATTCACACAAACAAGCATTTTTAATTTAGTTAAAGTATATTTTTATAAAACCAATAGTTTCTGAGCTATAATCAAATATATATTTTTCATGGAGGTCTTTAAAAATGGAAATTGATTGTTTTGTTATGCTCGTTGGTGGGCAGAGAGGTTCCTCTATTCTAAATGTTTCTGCAACTGTGTATATTATTCTCAATCGACTTTCTAGTCAAAAGCTTAGTCGTCATAGACTTAACCATTTTATGTAGATTCTTATCTTTTGGTGTCAAATTCGAAACAAAACGTATATTCTATCTCCCTTCACGCCACGATGAGAACTTTAAAACGAGCCCTCTCCCAGCTCTCTATCTATTCGTTTCTCCAAACCACTCGGTGAGAGCAGAGGCAAATATTTTAAGACAATGAAGAGGAAGGTTAAAAATATACACAACAAAAAATATATATTATTTTAACTAATATAATTGGTTTGTTTGATAAATATAAACATACAAATAATTGCCGCAAGCTTTCTGAATGTTGCACCATACTACTAAGTAGGCTAAGTGTTGAGTTGGTTTTATTTGTAACCAGAAATAAATGTTTTATTAATTACATATTGTAACAAAATTGTGTCCGAATGTGGGACTGGTGTGCTTCTCGTTATCTACCTTAACTGCGCCCCTTATTCTCTCTATTTCCCTCCTCGTTTAGCAGGTATGCAGCGGCAGTCTCACCTGGGGTAGTTTAGAAGGGGTTAGGGGCAAACAGTCTGGAAAATAGCCCAGTATTATAGAAATAGAGGATTCCAAACCCCAAGCTGCGACCCTATATATACACTGTCAGCGATAGCCGTGGTCCGCCCCCCAGTCCGAGCTGTGGATAGTGAAGTGAGTGGACTGGCGTGTCCAGGGATGGGCTAGCGTGCCGTGCCCTTGAGTGGACAGCGCGATCAGCGAGTGGGTCGGGGAGTCTACTAGTTCATGTATCGCGGGTCATCGCAGTATGTCGTCTGCGGGGACCAGTGGCGAGTTAAGTGGGTGGGTTACATAGACATGTGTTAATAGTGTACTTTTTATATTTGAATAGTTATTATGTATTTTATAGTTGATAATTTGTTTATTTTATTTACTTATATTTTCATGTGTTCTTATTAGTTTATTAATTTATCTAGTTAATTATGATTATTATTTAATTCGATGACTTGTTTAGTTGTTCATTTAACTGTATTGGAATCAATGTATGTATTGTTTTATTTTTAATACTCAAATCCCTGAGTATTCATGTGCATTTTAATTTGTGTTTAGTCAGCAGCCCATTCCAGTATCCTTAAAAGAACTCGCGGTTCACATGGCGACGTGTGAACGGCTCACAGACCTCCCAAGTCGCGTGCGCCCTGCGTTACAATATACACCCTCATGCATGAATCAGAGTTTCTATGGGGATGTAAACAAAGTATGAAAAACTGAACATTATTTGGGAAATGGTTTGATATTTTAAAATATCATTTCCACCAAAATGTAGGCACAAGTTCTGACCAGTTAAAAAATTTATATTTTAAGTTTAAATTTAAAGTAAATAAATGATAGCATACATAAAACCCAATAATGAAATTACACATTATCTTAAAATGTTCTATCAAATCATTATAAAAATATTGCTTTATTTGATAGAGGAATGCTTGATCTAGTTGTAGCATGTCATTTATATGATCTGACATCTACAGTTAAAATCCCATAAAGACAAGTAAAACAAGATAACAAGTGCCAATATTTTATAATAAGATGTGGCAGGTGTTAACTCACCGTGGATTAATGTTGCCGTGAAACGCCCAAGCTCCGAGGAACATTGCCCCAGCGGACCATGCCGGCACCGCAAGCGATTCCACGTCTTGATCAAAGGGCACGCATCGAAGAAAAGAAATATAATGGTCTCTGCTTGCCACACCTTCTGATAGCGCTAGTGAGAAATCGGTATAATTCTGCAACTCTACCCCCCTCCTCCCCTTAGATCTAATGATTTAGTCCAATTCCGAGGCAATTCTGTTGCTATATAATGAATTCCTTGTGAGTCGTATTTTGTATTCCATTGTATTAATTCATCGGAGGAAGAACTACGACGTAAAACTTCAGCAGTGAAGACTCTACTGGTGGCCACGATGTTTCAGGCGTCAATCAGACAAAGTGTATTGTGTTAGGATGTCTGAGCTATTTTCTATGTCCATCGGACATAGTTTATTATTGCAGAATGTTTGACGTTATTTTTTTATGCCCATCAAACATAGTTTCTTGGGTCAGATACTCTGACAGTTATTCCCCTAGGCCCATAAGGCGTAGTTTAAATACGAGGGCTCTATGCTCTCTCTCTCTCTATATATATATATATATATTCATATACGATCAAGTGATTGTGTTTACTGAGTCCGTGAATCTGATTTCCTTTTTAGGACATTGTTATATTTATCAGGAAATAATTATGACACCTTAAACGGTATGATCACGTTCAGGAACTCTTTATGGCAACAATCAGATCCTCTAACGTTTTCCTCTCGGACCTAGTTAGGTCAATGACTGATTGCAGTCAAGATTGTACCCCCTTTTGTGTAGCTATTTACGGTGAGCAACCTGTGGGAGCACTACTAGATTGAAGTAGCGGCCCGCGGGGATAATGCTCTGTTCCGGCCCCTTCAGGAGCCATATGCATATAGGTGTTTAGAGATAGTTTGTACTAGCTATTGTGTGCCCTAATAATGGGTAAATATATACATTTACCATTGATTGTCCTGGCAGTACTCATTAGGAAATTACCGGCCATAGTAAAATAACTGCGTAGATGCCTGATTGTTAGCCATCTATTATTTGTAAAATGGAAGATCCTCTTATAGGAAATTATTCTTAGGTTTTCGTAATTTTCCATTGGGGGTTAACACAAGCTATCTAGCTTAAATAACAATCTTATTAGTAATTCTAAAAATATAGGATTTGATTCTATGTTTCTATTTTCAAGCGTTTCACTATAATTCATGATTATACCTCTGAGGTATTAGTCTGGTATTAGCCAGGCTAGATTGTATTTATGTATACTGCCTAAAACTTAATTTTATTTGGATTTCCTATTTTTTACTGAAGCTGAGTTGAGGCAGACGCTCCTTCGTACGAGTAAGAGTGAAGACCCCTATTTCTAGAGTTATTAAACTAAACAAAATGTTCTATCTAACTTCTGTTGGTTCCTTGTCTACAAAGTGTTAGTATCTGTCCATCCAAATGAATGTTTTTTACCTCGATAACAGACTACAGTTATCTTTAATTATTTGAATTAAAATCTTTTTACTCATATGTAATTCTATATCTTTTTGTTTGATTTTTAATCTACTTATTTGTTAAACTTATATATTTCTGTGATGAGTCTTCCTTACCTATCCTTCATCAATAATAAATTATGTAATTGTGTAATAGTAATCGTATTTTTTTCTACGTGATAGGAGAATCGATGGTTCATATGTTTAAAACCTTTTGCTATAATCTCATAAGTATACATGTTTACGTAAAGTGTCGTTGAATTAAAAACAAAACATTTAACTCAGAATTTAATTTTTTTATTTGTTGGATGATTATTTCTACCTACATTTCGTTGAAAACGATATTTGAAAATATCAATCAACTTCTTAAATAATGCGACATCTGCAACACGTTTCAGTTCTTTCTCTAACATGTATCACCCTTGATGAATATAATTCAATCGCGAAAATCAAACTAAAAAACATGCTTTTAGTAGAAGAAAACAACTTTTAAAAGATGAAAAATTGATTTTTTTTTCAAGTATCTGTTTAAGTTCATGGCATTCCAAACTTAACCTCACTGTCTGCACATCTTTCCTGAGTCTATTCTAGGACAGGAAGTAACAAGCCGGGGCTCCCCTATCAAACGGGTTGGAACGTAAATAAACCTCTCAAAGTGCACGTACATTTTTATCACCCACACACGTAACACGAGACTAAGTAAACCCGAGAATATAATCTGCGGCCGGAAGGGTTATGTGGGATGGAATCTTAATGAAGCCACGGCGAGTGACTTTATTTTAATATTCCTGGATATTCCTGGAGGTTGATTCTGCGCGGGTGAGGAGATACATCTCTTAATTTAAGCGCAACAAAGACGTAATAATAAGTAGAGAAGGACAAACTATTATTGTTGAGGTTTGGTTAGGGACTGTCCTTAAGATACGTAGGTTTTTGTTGTTGTTGTTGTTGTTGTTGTTGGGGTGGACGGGGCTTCAATATTTTCTTGTGATGGAAGGACGCGGGGGAAAGGGGGTCAGAATACATCTTACGTGAGGTTTTTTTAGTACATTTTTATAGTGACACAAGATATATAAAAAAACATATTTTTTCCAGAAAATAAATATGTTAATTATAAAATTTCACTTTTTTTTTTCATTTGCCTGTGATGCGTTACACCTAATTTTACTACAATTTCATATCTATCGCTTTGTTACCAATCCTTTTGTGTAAATATAATTAATTAAATAAATTTAGCTTAGAAAATCATAAACAATTACGTAAGATAGAGGAAAGAGGGGGGGGGGGGAAGGCTGAAGGAAAATCTTACAATCCTTTAAGTTGGAGAAAGAGAGAGGTCTAGAATCTTGTAAAAATCCTTACGTAGTTTTAAAGACGGCCCCTTAAGCCTGTGTCACATGGGGCTAGTTTATTGACGGCTAGTTAAAGGTGCTTTTATTAACAAGTCCCACTAATGCTACTAACCCTGTCACATGCAGCTAGTTAAACTATGGTGAGTACAGTAGCTATTGGTTGCTTGTTGTGTTAAAACTGTCGAATGTGGGTGTAATGCCTGATGTTTTGAGATGCTTGTTGAAGCACTAGTGCTATTTAGTGGGGTTCACACGAGGATATTTGAGAACTAGTCACTAATTGAGGGTTCACACAATGCTAGTTCGTTGATTTTACTAGAAGCCCAGGCCTCCACCGGGGTTCGGATTCCACGTTAAACTGTAGGTCCTTCATTTCATCTCACAATCACCCTACCATTACACATTAGCGAACCATTACACATTAGCGTAAGTGCGTATAACCCGAACGGTTAGTAAGACGCGGTGCTAATAATAATAATAATAATAATAATAATACTAGAAACTAGTAATTAGATCCGTGAGACACAGCCTTTAGGTAGCGCCTCTTTAGCCTGTATGGATGGTTGTGAATAGAAATAATTATTATATCAATAAAATATTTTTATATGTACAGTAGGATTCAAGTTTGAATGAACATAAAAAAATAAAAGTTTAGTTTTTGTGGTCAACAATTATAACACTTCACGATATTATTAGTATAATTTTATATCTTTTGATAATATCTCTCAGTCGTGGTGGCTTCATATCACGTAACTTTACGTAGATATAAATACATGGAGTAGATATAGTACTTTTAAAGCTATCAGATATGGTTCTTCCAATCAAAGTTCGACATGTACAACTATTTTTATACAGCTAAATTAATACATAATGGGCTATTAGGTCTAGTAAATATTAGTGAGTTTAGATTATTAACACTTGCATTGGCGGGCACGTGAGATAAATGCTAGACTCATATAGTTTGGTTTAACAGTGATAGGGAATTATGGGTTAAATTCCCGGAAGAGTGTAGTGAGAATAATTTTTTCTTAAATGTTTTCCCGCCTTTTCTTTACGTGGATTCAGATAAATCCACCATAAATTTTACAAATTAAAGCAAAATAATTTAAATGTGTAAGGGATAGCAAAGCAAACTGGATTTGACACATCTTTAGGAGAAACAGTTTTCTGCACGTCATCATAGAAGGAAAGGTTGAGGGAAAGAGGAGATTAGGAAGCAGGAGGATCTAAATACTAGATGAGTTGAAGGAAAGAATAAAAATTTGGAAGCTGAAATATGAGGCCGAAGACAGAGCACATTGGCGGTCTGAGCTCACTGCCAAAAGAAATGGACCTTTCGTGACACAGAACACCTAATAAAAAAGGGGGATAGCATGGATGTTTAGTAATACAAAGTGAAACAAAAAGTTATTTACTTATTTTGATAGTATGAGTAGGGTTAATATTAAGGAAATAATCTAGCATTTATTGGCTGACAAGTTTACAAGGAGGAGTAAAAGGGAGGTGGTGGCCACGAATTGTAAATCTTTTCATTCTCTGCCTTCAAATTTCAAGTTATAAGTAGACCGAAGAATGATTGTGTTAATTGTGTGCTGTACAGAAGTTATTTAGGATTTGATTAATATCTAATTGTTTAAATCATTTGATAGATGGGGCGAAATTAATAATAGCCAAGGTAGAATTTCCTCAAGTATGACAGGGACATAACATTAATGTTAACATTTGGAGATTTATTTAGATAAAGAATATATTGTAATCAGGCGCGGATTCAGAAAATTCTCATAGGAAGAGGGGTCATAATAATTATAAATAACATAATTACTGACAACGTAAGCTTATTATTTAGGTAAAATAAGAATAATTTAAAATGTTTTAAAAATGCATTATAGCAATGTGATAGTTTATTTTGTCTGATCAAATTCTCAGCGTAGTCACCTAAATAACTCTAGAAATCCACAGAAATTAACTATTATATGATGTCAATAGCACAATAGAAAGTAGCTTTTTATAACAACAGTGATTACTGCTATTACTACTACTACTATCACTACTACTACTAATACTACTACTACTATTACTACTACTACTACTACTACTACTACTACCACCACCACCACCACCACTACCATCACCACCACCACCACCACCACCACCACCATTAATAATAATAATAATAATAATAATAGCCCATGAGTTTGTAACCGAAAGGTCCTTGGTAAAGTGATGTATATTTCATGTTTTCCAGTCAAATTCACCGATTCATTATAGACTTCTGTATATTTAGAAGGGTTATTTAATGTTTCTAAAACATTTGCTACCATATTATAGCAGTTTTTCAGGTCTAACGAAGGGATTTGAAGCTGACGAGACAACGTGACTGTTAGACTGAAGATAAATGAAACAATATGCAGAGTTATATTAAAGTCAAACCTGAGAACTGAGGCGAATAAAAGTTCTGACTTTGATGATGGTGCTTCCACATCAAATACTTGTAGGAAACATACAACTACATCAAAAACATGTAAGAATTGTAAACATGCATTGAGTCGTTCTATCCAACGCGTCTCACAAAAGTGTTAGAGCCTCCATCGTACCCTTAACCACGCAGGTTCTAAATTTTAAGTCCCAAATTGTTCAATTTTTCAAGAAGTAAATTTGTAAGAGCCTCACCACTGAGATATTTCGCTTCCACTAAACCTAAGAATTCTTCTTGAATTTTAAGTGAAAGTATGTCCAGCAATCTAATACAAAGACTCATCTGTTCAACCGTTCTGACATCCGTTGTTTTATCTGCTAGTACCGAAAAAAAAATGCCCTGATTTAATGGATTTAACTATTTTACTAAGGATAACTGCTCTGCAAGCTTCAATTAATTCGTTATGAGTTATTTTACTAATAAATATAGCATTTTTAGGTGCGTTTATTTTGTGATTCTTTAAATAACCATCACCAGCATTAATACGGAATCTCAAAAGTCTCGAAAATTTCCCTCATTTTCTGTGTTATCGTTTTCTCTAAGCTATCCATCATCACGATGACCTCTTAGAGGAAAGTTTGGTCGTGGACAGTGGGCACATAGTATAACTGTCTTTATCATGGATATCAAACGTGCTCAATTTAATTCAATTCTTTTTTTCACTTCACAATTTAATCTGACTTCAACTGATTGTGTTTTGTTTTCAAATGTATTCTTAAATTAGGAACATCTTATAATTGCTGTTTTATGATATTCTCTGGAAGCGTGTCCGCAAAGCATTTCATTTCCTTATTTGTAGCTTAGAAACGGAGTCCGTATAAAGTCGCCGAGAGATATTATACTCCTACTTCATTCCTTTGATCCAAAAAGTACTCATGCATTACAATAAGCGCCATTGTCCTTGGCGCTGTACGTCAACCAAACAAACTTGTCCAGCCATGATCTTTGAAAATGTCTAATACTTTCTGACTGAACAACATTAGGGAGCTCGTACCTTAGTGGTGGCGTCCACGGTTCTACTAGAATGTGATATTTGAAGTCATCGGAAATAGTTTCAGCTCCAACAAAGTTGCCAATATCAAATTTTTCTGGTCCTACACTTTCTATAGAAATTTTAGTATTAGAATTAGATCCACTGGTTGAGGGTGAGTCACATATTAAGTTCAGTGACGGACTATTTTCAACTAAATCCACAATATTGTTTCCTGTTGGTTCAGGATTTTTTTTCTTGAAAAAACCAAATAAATCTGTCTGTCATTTTCTTTTTGACATTATAATGTCAATACTTGCATTCAAATCACTTAACTAGCAAAGAATATAATTTATCACAAAATTGAATGGCGGGAGGAAGTATCACAGCCACAGAATCACAATGACAGTAGACAGTATCAGAAAAACCATAAAAAACAAACATAAATATCACATTCACAGTTTACTAAGAGTAAAGAGTAAAGAAAACCATCATAGACCATTATAATTACAAAAAGTCCGAAATATTTATAAATTACACTTTATTACACATAAGGATTAACAAAAAGAAACACACACGTAAAAATAGCACACTCCATCCCTCTTAACTCGGTTCATTGCTTGTGTTGAAGACAGGTGTAAGAGGTGAACAGCCTGCACTAGAAATTCAGTAGGGTATGCAAATCTTCGAAATGTCAGAGTCAAAGTTGAAGCCTAATTCACCTTCAATTCGACTTCATCACTTCGACAACCACTATAAATAACAAAAGTACTTAATATTCAATAAATATTACCCATTTAAATAAATTATAATCATCACATAACAGCAATAAAATATATTTTAACATTAACTTGGGATTAAATCACATCTACCTATAACGCAAGCAGAGATAAACTCAGATATGCTAGCATAAAAATAATACAATATAGTATGTTTTTTCCCTACTGAACTTTATCTTTATCTAGACGTAATAGTAGACAATTTAAAAATTAAGAATAGTGCTATTTGACAAAAAAAAAATCTATATTTGGTTTCAGCCTCAATTTTTATTCGCATGTTTCAATCTTTGCTTCGCCTGAGACTAAAAAGAACATTCGCACACCCTTAGTAAAGATAAAAACTTGTATGATTTAACTTTTTTATATTTTATTTCTAAATATATATTTTTAAAATTAATTTTCTAGATACCACAGGGGGGTCAGCTGACTCTTTGACCCCCCCCNGCCTGATTGTAATCCTGTAAACTACTTTACTTCTTTTTGGTGTGTTTACAAACTAAAGACTTCAAAAAAGTACCAACATTTCAAATTAAATAGGTTCGAATTTAAAATGAGAATAATAGTACAACAATATTTTAATATCGTGTTAGTAGAAGCCTGGCATATTATTTTTATACATAAACATAGCTGAGAGAGAAATTTAATCATTTAAAAAAAAACAAATTCACTAAAATTCATACTCCCAATTTTCTTAACTTCACGAAATGGTTACTAGATGGATTGGCTGCAACAAACTAACTTAATGTATTTTACGTTTTTTTCAAGTGTAAATACAAATAGAAAAAAGCGTTTTTGATTATTAATTTGCAAATGAGATGAAACTATATCGGAAGATTATACCTATTCTGCTTGTTTTTTGAGATATGGAAGGTAAAAATGTTCAAAACAAACTACTTTTCAAAGAATAATCAATTTGGGCATTTATTTAGCTTTTGAATTATGATACATCTTTGAATTAGTTATTTAAATAACTTTTATTATGTTGATAGTTGTTTTGTAACATATTTTCCTATTTTAGAATTTTTATTGGTATTATAGCTATTAAATGAAAAATTAAAAGAACTGGAATCTAATTATGAACCGAAAAGAGACGCAGCTTTTATTTTTCTCTAACCGGAACCAAAACCACAACCTTAAAATAACTATGGGAATAACCATAACCTGAGCCATAACCGATAATTATTTCGGTTCGACTCCCTGCTCTCTTTATTTAAATAATTCTTGGAGAATTCACAACATAATAACATATTTGAAACTATACGCATATGCTTACGTCAACGAGAAAGTTGATGAAGTATCTTTTAAACTTAAGTTTGGCGGTTTTCATTCTACGTCAAGTTTAAACCGAGCAAACCATGGACATTTTCCTCTCTTCTCTCCCAAAGCATACCTCTTAGCTACATTATCTCTTTAGTAAAGTTTATAATCCGTAACGTTTAGAATAGACCACCAACTTGCGCCAGTAAAAACATCTTGAAGTTCTGTCTTTTTTGTTGAGCCAAAACTTCAAAGTTTGTAAATAGTCATCGCATCTGTTATGTAACTTTTATACCCCTCGTGCCAGTCAGAGGATAAGGGGGCGGTACAAAGAGGGGGTGAGGGGTGTCACGAAGATGAGAGGAATATCTTACATTCCCAGCAGTGTTGTGTCGGAGTAAATTTAGGTTGAAGTTAACTCAGTTAGGTCAATAAACTGTGGTGGATTTGCTCTGTATCATTTCAAGGGAAGGGGTGCTTTGTGGAGGAGATGACCCGTGGAAATACGTAACAAGTCACGTTTATCTGATTTAAGTACGTCCCGACTATTAGAAAGTTATTTTAAACGATATCTTTAATTTTGTTGAGATATAGTTTTTAATATCTTGATTAGTAAATTTTAACTCTAAAACTTGTTTTGACCCTTCTCTAATAATGGGATTTATATATAGTAATAGCGACACATTTATTGATGATTTTATTATATATATGTAAAGCTTTGATAAGCTTCAATAAATATATATATTTTATAAAAATGAAAATGTTATGAAAGGTTCTCTAAAATGTTTATGTTAGAACCAAAAGTTAGTTGATCAAGAGATAAAAAATGGTTTCCTAAACAAACATATAAAAAGTAAAAAAATAAATAAAATAATCAAACGTACTTGAACACTGTTAAGCCTTTTACAAGTTAAAGAAAATGTTATTTAGTGGTTTGATGGAAATAGTAATATTGAATTTACTTACTCTAAAAATTTTGTTCTATACAACAGTAATGTAAACTCAGCTTTGTCTTAAAAAAAACATTTTCATGGGTTTGGTCACTCTTAGCACCCTAAATAAGTCTTTAGTTGGAATTATTGTAAGATCGAAATAACAACAATATAACTTCAAATAAAAAACATCATAAATTAATTTCAATGCTTGGCCAACATATTAATTGGAATATGTTTTGATTAAACTTGGCAGATATTTTAGACAATATAATTATATAAACTCCCCTTCCTTATTTTTGAGGAATATATTATAATGATAAACGTATATATATACAAATTTTAAACAAATAAACAAACATTCCCGTGTGGTTTGTGATAGAACTTAGTTGAAAAGCCGTATCTAGCTGTATTGGTCTTAACAACTATTTATTCGTATGGAATAATAAGGCTTTAAAGAGTTAGCATTCTACACATTTTCTCGACACTAGCACGGAAATAGCTTCCAAATAATAAATTACATATTTCTTATTCTCAAAACCTAAGTCATAAACCAACTTTCAAATAACACACACATAATATTTATTAATGTTCCTCCTTTTTATATTCAAATCCTATTCCTATATTTAGAAAAGAAAACGGAGATTAGAACGAATCAATCTTATATGAAATACGGAACAAAATTTTTATATTTTTCACGCATTCAAAGAAAAAAAAAATGTATACGGAAGCAAAAAATATCGTTAAGAAGAACATCTCCTGTGAGGGATCACAAAGGTTTCCACACCCCACTAAACACACCTCTACTATGACATAAAAAGAGCAGGCAGCGACCTACAACAAGAGTTCAGCTTACCTCTCAAATCTTGATCAAGACAGGCTTGTCCTAGAAGAGTGAGGAGGGGGAGGTATTCCAAGAGCCCTAAAGAAGCTTTCGACTGACTCTGCGGTGAAGACTATTCGTCCAGAGGACCGGGATAAAGGGCGGAGTGCAGTTAGGGACGACCCAACCTATTCCCTCATGATAAAGCCATTATTCCTTATTTACAGAGCTCAACTTATAAAGCCTCAACCTGGAAGAATATATAGAATGTAGAAAAGCGTCCTAGTCTTTGTACAGTGATAATTTTAAAAGAGGAAATAACAAATAATAAACACAAAACTTTTATTATTTATGTTGGTATGAAAGGGGACACAATAATAGTTCAGGATTTTTTCAGTTTTCATGGCAAACAATTATTTCTGGCAAAATAAATCAAATATGTCTACAGTAGAAACATAAAGTTTAATTTTCTACGCATAGTAATTTAGTATGCTCAAAATTTCTTGAATATATGTCTCATGAGCATATTAGCATATGATGAGAAACCTTTCAAATTCTAGGACACCTTTGACAGATATTCTAAAACTGTTTAGGTTATTATGTGAAGAAAATTAAACTTTATGTTTCTACTGTAGAAATATTTGATTTATTTTTCTGAAAAATCTTTTTGCTTTGAAAACTGCAAAAATACTGCCGTTAATTCGAAATTCCTACGATCACACCTTAATGACTGCCTACTTAAATAGAATTACCCCCCACTGTTGTATTTATTATGTAAATGATAATTTTGAAGCATTGAAACCACTAGAGGTGTGCAAAGTTTCAAAATGTCAAGGTCGATGGTCAAACCTCTTTCGCTTTGGTGTCAACACCCAAAATAACCTTCGCATCTTTGAAACATTTCAAAGAAAGTAAAAGAATTTCGATTTGTTCTTAACAAATTGGAAATATCTCAATATTATTATTATTATTAGCACCGCGTCTTACTACCCGTTCGGGTTATACGCACGTACGCTAATGTGTAATGGTAGGGTGATTGTGAGATGAAATGAGGGACCTACAGTTTAACGTGGAATCCGAACCACGGTGGAGGCCTGGCATTCCTCACATTCACAAGATGTCTTGTCAGAGGTGAAGGAAGGGAATATCTCAATAAATATGACATATTTTAATATATGATAATTTTAATAAATATGGCATATATGATAATTTTTAGTAAGCACATAAAAATCAGATACGTAAAAGAAAAAATATTATATTATACTCAATATCGCCAACATAATTTTGTTTAAAAGGAAAATATCTGCCAAGTTGTAACACCATGAAATGACTATGACTAATATGAGCAAAGAAAATTTAATATACAAATAATTTTAGTTGTGCCAATGGCTATGATATATTCAATGGTTGTGCCATCTTCATTGCTTGCATTCATTTTAGAGCACACGTATTCAAAATTTGGTCCTGGATATTCTTACTCATTGGATTTATCTATGGTGAGTTTACAAGTACATTTTTTAGATACAAAAGTTAAATAAATAAATTTATATATATCAGCAAAAAATAATTTAATGTTCTTTTGTTTTTTATAAACACTTTTATCCTTACTTAGAAGCGCTTAGTTGCATAATTAAAAAAAAAATATATTTATTGTTATGTAAAAAAACTCAACATGATTTCAACCCTCAATCGAGTCATAATAGTATGTCCACCGCATGTTGACGATGATGTATCATTTGGTCAGCACAACAAAGGCTTCGGCTGCTAATTTCAGTTTTCTAGACTGGAAACACTACTTCTTTATTCAAGTAACTCCTCATTTGTTCTCATTAATCTAAGTTTACCGCGTTCCAGATCCACTGCTTCACAGAAAATCTGGAAGCGCCGGGGATTGAACCTGGAACTGTAGCCAGGAGCTCGGACCACTAGACCACAAAGGGGGTCAGTGGTATGTGAAAATAGCAAAAAAATATATAAAAAATTGACCTTAACCACCTCCCCCTGAAATTCACTAAATACATCTTTAAGTATCTTAAAATATTATGTTGAGGCTCTTTTAAAATAAATGGCATTATTATTATTATTAGCACCGCGTCTTACTACCCGTTCGGGTTATATGCACTTACGCTAATGCATGATGGTAGGGTGATTGTGAGATGAAATAGAGGACCTACAGTTTAACGTGGGATCCGAACCACGTAGTTGTGTAGTTTAAATGTTACTGTAGTATTATTAGCAGAATTTGCTCTTTAAAAGACGTGCTTCCAACCAAGAAATACCGTTATGACGGGGATGGAGCTTTAGTGGTACGTGGGTGGGTAGTAAAAACTACACTATTATTACACTAGCACTAAAAACACTCAGTTTTGTCCTTGCATACCAACATGTGACTTTACCTAAGTCCCTTTTTAGTGGGTTTTAGCTATTATACACCTCGACACGCTTGTGTGCGGTCATCTCTCAGAGCTTTTGCCCCTGTATATCGGTAGAGCGCGTTGCACAGGAGCGGGCAATTCATCACGAGACGTGGACACAGTGCTGGTCCCTAGCGGCACAGACCAGTATTAACATACCCTCCCTCTATTTTCACACTGCCTGCCCCGCTTGGTGCATCTTGATTTATTACAGAGGACTGAAATTAAAACATTGAAACAACCGGCCAAGTCTCATTAATTCGATACGTGGATAATCTAGTGTTTAGATTATGCCCTTCTCGCTTTATGGTAACATTATTTGTTTTCAAGGCGTCTTAACACTCACGTTTCATATTCAATTTATTTAATGGCTCAATCTAGGAGGTAGTTTTAATGAGGGTAGTTGGAGGAAGTACAGCCATGTTAGCATGGAGAGAAACTAGATCCATTAAACGTACTGCACATCCACCTGAGGCTTGAACTTTGACCTTCCCCATTACCGGACATACAGTAGGAACTATAGTGAAAGTTTAATGTATTAGACGTCGTGACCTTTGAGGTTGGTATTCTTAGAGTTTAGTAGATAGAAAGGACCAAATACACTAAAGAATAGGATATTAAGCAACAGTGGTCGTGAGATTTATGACGCCACTCTATAAATAGACTGGAATACCAATGATAGGTAGGTCGGGGTTCAAATCACGGTTGGGTGTAATAAGATAGTTTTTTGATAAATGATTTACTATGCTCTCTCTTTCTCCATGCTAATGTTTTTATACTCTTCCTAAAATTTATCTTTCTTATCCCTCCTTCATAAGGGTAAAATCCAGATATTCCGGATGGGTAGTAAGACGTGGAGAAGTGAACCCTCCTACACTTTCAGTGTGAGTTAATATGAACCTAAATAGTAGTTGCGACTTAATATAGATTTTAATTCTTTATGAAAAAACACAAAAACTCTCAGAGATTTATATTCAAAGCCCTGTAGTCTGATTAAATTGTAAGAGTTTTTTAAAATTTCATTTGGAGCTTTAATAAAAATGCTGAGGTCAAATGTTTCTCGTCCATGTGGAGGCTAAGTTGAAGTTCACTAGCTGGAATATTGACCTCGCGTTAATGGCACCCCATACTGGAACGTAAATATCCATACAGCGCAGTATTTCTTATGTGAATGGAAGTTCTAAGACTTATAAATCACTTAAACCATCCTTAGTTATCTTAGAATGTCCTGTGGTTAACAGATTTGATACAAACATCAATGTAATATAAGTCAGTATACGCAGAATTAACATGGACCCTAATAAAATAACCTTATTATTCCACTTTTTATAGTGTATTGGATATAAAGGTTTCTTTTAAACACGTGTCAAGAATATGTTTACGTACCATGCCAATATTCATCACTATAAATAAACAATAAAATAAGGGCACAGACTATCTGCAGCAGTAGATTGCTCTTGAACCCATATAATCTAAGTGAATGTTAGGCACACTATTCATGCACTAATTTAAAAGTAGCTATAAATGTAAATTTGCAAAACACTGTTTTCACCAAGAATTTTCTTTGATAGGTTTTTGTTAGTTATAATTCGTATTTGATTTCATAAACATGTCAGCAGTCACTTTCCCAAGGTTTACCACAGAGAATAATATAATATTTAGCACCACGTCTTACTACACGTTCGGGTTATACGCTTTAAGTACTAATTACTCTAATGGATTAGGAATTGGGAAGGT